>JAPKLY010000001.1:1963020-2050772 GCA_026898435.1 Prunella vulgaris
AGAGATGTTCCTTTGCCCTTCTTGTCTCCACCAATCTCAAAATGCTTGCACCTCTGCATCGAAAAACAGTGCCACATACAATTACACACTGAAGATTCCAGCAGAAATAAAGAAAACGAAGAAACACCAACCTTGATAGCGTGCTGGGATACATGTTTGCAACCCTGGCACTGCAGCCTTAGGACAATCTTCTTGGTCGTTTTTGCCTGATCACAAGAGAAAATTATGATCAGCATACAAAAAGATCTACTATAATAGCACATTGATGAAAATCATTTTACAAGACAACATTTTTATATTTCTAGCATATTAAGTTACTAAAACTGGTTTTCTTCCTACAATTAAATCATCAGATGTTCATTAAAAAAAATCAACTTTACCTTCTTGTGGAAAACAGGCTTGGTCTGGCCACCATAACCTGACTGTTTGCGGTCATAACGACGTTTCCCTTGAGCAGCTAAGCTGTCCTTCCCCTTCTTGTACTGGGTGACCTTGTGCAAGGTGTGCTTTTTGCACTCCTTTGATTTGCAATAAGTCTTCTTTGTTTTTGGAACATTCACCTGAAAATACCAACAAGAGATAAATCAGCACTGTCAAAAACATCAAATTCACCATATTTAGTTCAATAACCTAATCACTAAGAGTATCAAAACGTGTGCAACTTCTTCCTACATCAAGGAATCAAAAAAAATTCTTCCTTAATTCGGACTGGATGTTTTTAAAGGCTGTCTATATAAACATCAAGGAATCAAAAAATATGCAGACGAAAGAGCCGGTGTTGCATATCTAATCACTCCACAACTTGTCTGAGCACATTCTTCAGTTACTGTTAATGTTTTCTAATGGAACAAAATAGATTTCGAAGATTTTTTATTAAATTTTTATGCTGGCGCTTAATCGCGCAATAAAGTTAAGCATTTCGCCTTCTAATGGTGAATTTTTTAAACAGCGGTTCCAAAAAGCTATTGATTAACAACTAGATATAAATCGGCTTTAGAACCCTAAAACTATTTCAGTAAAGCAGTTAAAAAACGAATTCAACAATTGAGAACAAATCAAACCGACAACTAAGCAGAACGCATAAACAACACAGAAATGAGCAGAAAATTAGAAACGAAATAGATTACCATGGTTGACGGCGGAAGTGAACACTGCGGTGGTGGAAGGTATTCGATTTCCCGATATAGGCCGTCTGAAACCCTAGATCTGTTGAGTGTGCGAGTATATATATATCAGAAGTAGGGCTTATAATAACCCAGCCCAATGGACTCGGCCCAACGTCTGCATAGGTATCTTATGGCCAGGTTATATGCACCACTTTTATTGGTAGTACACGCTGAATGAGTGAACATATTGGCAAATTAGCACACCCATCATTAATTCTCATGTTTACGGTCTAGAGCTGGCAATTTCGGCTCGGCCGTCCCGGACTACCCAATATTTGGGATGGACTAGGCTTAATTTTTACCAGTCCGATTAGAAGATGGTCCGACCCGTGAATATGTCTTGGCCCAATGGGTGCGTTTACATGTAAAAGGTGGTAATTTTGGCCCGATTCAATGGGCCGGACTGGACTACATTTTTATAGACCTAATTAAAAAATGATCTGAATTGTGAATATACTTTGACCGGATGAATTGGCCGGATTGAATTGGGCCGGCTCGATTACCACCTCTTTAATTTTACCCATTAAAGTATCTTAATTTCCCTCCCTCCCTTCTTCCCGGGCCCGCTGCACAGTGACCCCAATTTTTTTTTTCCCTCTTCTCATCTCCATATCCATTCAAACACCCCTTCCCCTCTCCCAAATTTTAATCAAAAAAATTCAAATTCGTAATATCAAAATTATTTATTTTCTCTAAATCTTAATCAAGTTACTATTTCTAAACCCTACAAAAATCACAAACTATCTCCCGAAATTTAATTCAAAAATTTCATCAACAAGCAAAAATTAAAAAAAATGGCAAATGTTCATCACACTCGCCCCCCTTTTTTCCTTTTTCTTTTTGCACTTCCCATCTCCTCCATATCTATTCAAACACCCCCCATCGCCCTCCCCCTAATCTTAATCAAGAATTTTCAAATTCATGTATCAAAATTTTCAATTTTCTTTAAGTCTTAATCAAGTTTTTATCTCTAAACCCTTCAAAATATCACAAACTATCTCCCAAATTTTGATTCAAAAAAATTCATCAGTAAGCAAAAATAAAAAGGGTCAAATGTCCTTGGTGTGTGAATTTTGTGATTTTAAATTTGTACTTTTTAGAATTTTTAATTTTTAATTTTTATTGCATTATTAATTTATTTGAAGAGTGCAGAAATTTGTTAATATAAATAAATATAAAAAACTATTTATGTGTAATATATATTTTAAAAAAATTATTACGTAGATTAGGTTAAGTTATCGATCAAATATAGAAAAAGTAAATGTTAATTGGATTAAAGATTGTACATGTGGACAAGATTAAAATAAATATTATATAATATTTAAAAGTTGAATTATGAAAAATTATTCATAAATGTAGTTAAGACTCCACTTGATAAGCTTTGTATAGCTCATAATACTATATTTTATAAATTTTAATTTAAAACAAAATGTAAAACCTTTTTATAACTAAAATAGGCTAGAATATCAAGTTTTTCATCAAGTCTAGCTTACCCTTTATTAAAAAAAAAAAGTAGAATCTAGTCATCCCAGCAGTAAATCACTAAATTCAATTATGCATGAGCTTATGATAAAGAAGCAACACGAGAACAAATAATTGAAGTTCATATGATCATTCAGCAAGGGCATTTCCATAGAATGGGGAGATAATACTGATCTGATCAATTTAAGATTAGCATATATTACAAGCATTCCTAACAAAATCCTACTAATTCTAGGCAAAAAACCGAGTTTTGATTCATCTCATCAGTTCAAAAGATGGTTTAAATGTAATATATAGCTAAACTGTAAACTTGGATATTTTCATCTTAGATATTTCTTCAACCAAATACTTTGATTCAGTTGCATAATCAATGGGAGCTACAGCCCTGATGGTTATCCTCTGCTTTTTCTCATTGTTGTACTCATTAGTCGATACGCTCACTCGGAAGAGATGTGGGGCCCATGTAGCTTCCTTCAGTTTCTTCTGATAAGAACCATCGCCATCCTGAAATCATGAAATCAACACAATGAATCAGCATATTTTATACAACAAATGTGTGTATTTTTTTCTCTATAAATGGAGGTTTCTTGATGCCAAGTGCCAACCTGGGATTTGATCTCATTTAGTTCATCTGCAGCGCAACCGATTATTTTCTCAGCTTGTTCATTGAAAACTGAGAGATAGGCTTCACCACTTGCATCAGAAACTTTAACCACCATTATGTATCTGTAATAAAATAAATAATGAATTATTTTGATCTCTTTCAAAAAATAAACAATTGATGAGGTATATGGGTCGTATCGTGTTAATGCAACAAACCTCAAATTGCAGGAATCCTCATTCTTCTGGCACCCTTCACACCAATACCCAGAGCCAACAGCTTCAGTGACCTTCTTGCTGCAAGTCGTGCAAGCTCGATACCACATTGCTTGATCAGGTTTAATGTAGCTAATGTATGCTTTAATGCAGAAGTACACAGGCTGTAAAGATTAAGAAGAAAATATCAAATTAAATCATTCAAAATAGATAAATTACATCAACTTATTGAAAGTGGAAGCTTCAAGACTGATACCTTGTCCTCTCCTAAAGATGGGTTGCTGGTGATATCAGCTAGGGAAACTCTGTCAGAGTACATAGATCGAGCTCCACCTTTGTTCAAAGGGCTCAAGACAGAACCTATAGCAGCCAAGGAAGTGTCTTTGCCTTCAGAATCATACCTGTATACATACAACATGAGTATATAGTTGAAGAGCATAACACATAAACGAAGAGGTAAACAAAACAGACTAGTTGAATTCATACAAAAGTATTTCTTACCATGACCTCAGCCTTTTGGCTTCTGGGGTTTCTGGATTGACCATAACAAGGCTCTTACTAATTGCAGAGAGTGATACACCTGAATCAACAATAAAAACCATTGGTCAATTGACATACAATCAAGATGGCACATTTTCTATATCATTGGTGATGAGTAATTCATTATCAGTACCTTGAAAATCACCAACTTTAAGGGATTTTATTGCAACAACAGGAGATTTATCAGCCATATCCAGAAGTTCTTGCCCCACACTTGTTGCAAGATCATTCCATAGAGAAACCACTACAGTTTTCTTCCTATAAATCATGTTCAATACTATAAGATTTAACATGCAATAAAATTACAATCAACAAATTTACAAAGCACCAAAAAAGAAACATACGTCTCATCTGCAATCGTTATGTCACGCTTTGGGACAGTTTCATTGTTGCTCTTTCTTCTGATGCTCATTGTGGGAGACACACTTTGAACCACACCAATAACATCTGTATCAATTGAACGGTTATGCTGCTGAAAATAGAGAATAAAGTAAGAGTTGAGAATAGAGATAGTTCAGTATCTTACCAACAAGCTCCCTTCCATTGATATATGGACCTAGTTCATCAATTGGGGTAAAACTAAACTTAGTTTCAGGAATGAAAGTCTGCTCGTCACTAGCTTCCTCCACCTCAGAATATTCATTCAAGGTCATTTCATAATCATTTTGCACAGTTTTGAATTGTTTGTTAGCAACTTTCAGGTTTCCCTTGGATATGTAATAGACCTTCCCCATATGAAACTTATCATAAAACTTTCTTGCAGCCTCGTTAAACATTGTTGCTTGTATTTGAGTGCCCTGAAACATAGGTAAAACGTCAATAAACATTTAGAACTAGTAAATATGGCAACAGTCCAGAATCACATAGTCTATCTTCTCACATCTTCATCTGTCAACTCGACATTGAACACACAGCCTTCTCCTCTAACATTCTTGAAAGTCCTCATGTTCCCTTTGCTCGTAACCCGGACTTTTATAGTCCAGTTTCCTTGATAAGGATTCAAAGAGGCAAGAGGGTGGACTCTACGGGTCATCGCCATTCGTGCACTGGGTGCCATACTGCAATCCATCAAATGTCAGACATTTGTATAGCCTATAGAAATATGCTCTAATAGCCAATAATGCTAGGTGAAATGTCAGATAAAAACAATAAATATTCTTTTATAATAAAAAGTTTGCATCTTACTTTGCACGTTGATCATTAACAATTTGTGCAGCAGACTTAGCCACAACTTCTTGCTTTGGTTTCAGCAGTATACCAGGAGATTCACTTTTTGTTTCACCATCGACATGCATGGGCTTAAGACTTTCCTCAGATTTCACATCAGCCTTGTACTCTGCCTCTAGCGCAGGTGACACCACCTCACACTTAGATACAATCAAGAACCTAAAGTAGATAACAAAATCCAAACAAATCAGATCAAATAATCAAGAAATCTAAACAGAAAAGCAATAAACAAAAATTACTTTTCATTCTTTGTGGGGATGTCATTGAGAGTATAGTCGAGAACACGAATGAGACCCAAGTTCTGGATGTTCCCAGAGGTTACTTCAGATGACAAAGCAGATTGCAATAGAGCTCGCACCTTCTTTTTCCCATCACTCGCCATAAACCTGAAATAATTCCACAAACGACCCTTTTTTCAAATCGATATATACGGACAAATCTAGTTATTTTATCCAAAATGCATCACTTTGTATTACAAAATTCGTGAATCATATCTCAGCAGTCAAGTTAAATTTTCGCACCTAATCACTAATTTCCTCATTAATCTTCTAATAAACAGCAGCCCATACATCAGATCTAAAGCAAATGTACACATTTAACTTCATCAATTGATTTCTGAATTTGAAAAAAAAAAATCAAAGCTACGGCGTACATGTACTTGGTGCCGGTGGCCTTGAGATCGAGCACTTGTACAATAATCTCCGGCAAATCGGAAGAAGAATCGGGACATGGGTTTGCTAGAATTGTCGATACCGCATCTGGGCTCACTGTTTTCGCCATTTTTTCTCACTTGCCTCTACCGTCAACCAAAGGAGTAGCCAAATCTCGTTGAGAGAGAGAGAAGGAGAGAGAGATTGTGTGGGCAGAGCCGAAATACTGAGGTTTTGTACAAGGTGAAAAGGGGCGGGAGAATTTATTGGAGGGTTAATTGAAGATTAAAGCGGGAATTTTCTGAAGGGAAATGTTTTAGGCGCGTATTATTTGATTTCTTTTGGTTTCTATTCAAATTGGCGCCGACTATTTTTGGTAATTATGTAAAAGCCCCCACTCTATGAAGAATTAGACTTCAAGTCAAAAGTTTGGGGAAAATACAAAAAACTCCCTAAAACCAAAAGGCTTGGGCTTTGGAATTGGAATGCAAATTAATGTTACTTAGTTGGAAATTTTATTATTAATATTTCCGAAGTTACTATTGTTGTAAGAATTAATGTTATTTATTGTAAATAATTAATATTATTCTCTTCTTCCCCAAATATTTTGTATAATTTATTTTTTATATTGGTACTTTTCACATTCTGCAAATGAAAGTCTTTATTTAACATTATCCTTATAATATTCTCATACTTAAAAAAAATTATTTTTTATACTTATTTCATTTACACATAACGCTCAATATTCTATTTATTATTTATTTTCTTAAAAAAGTATGTGATACTGAATTTTGCATAAAACATCACCTACTTAATTATTAAATCGTTGTCTACTTGCACTTAAATGCTTGATTTTAAAATTCAATATATAGTCAATCCTAATAATATTAGTGCTAAAATTTGTTAAATTCTTCTCATTTATTATGATATCTCATTTACAGTTTTACACACAACTTTCACGTTATTTTCTGTTGTCCTAAATATAGTTTTAACTTTAGTTCCAAAATTTAAAAAAAAAAAAAAAATTCGACTTTAGTCCCAATTAAATCCCTTGCAATTATTGGTGGATCTTGATAAGTTCAATGATCCTTCGACGCTATACTAAATACATTGCATATTATTTTTTGGTACGTTTCACTGAATATCCCCCCCCCCTTTCCCACCCACCCCATCTCACAAATTAAATATGTGCACCTTTCAAAAAAAAAAAATTTAAATATGTGCATTTTTAGTGTTAAATGTTTTGTTAAAGGATATTAAATTTTTTATATAAAATAAATTTAAAAATATTAGTTGTTTTACTTGATTGTAAAAGTAAAATTGATGCACAAATACCAACTCTTATTATTTTATATGATGTGTTTAAAAACATATTTCCATTTTATTTCATCTGTAATCTATTTGAATTTTTTTTAAGTGATGAATTAATGATTTCGTTAAATATATTAGTTTAAGATAGGGTGCGACTATTCATACCCCAAATTCCTCTAAACATACCCCAATTATTAAATATATTTAATTTAAACTAAAAAATTAATTTAAATTACTAAACATACCCCCATTTTTTATTCATATACTTTTTAAATTTTGACCTAGTCTTCACCTCTCTCACGTCCTAACTGCTATATTCATGGAGTCCAATCATCTTTGAAACTATTCTACAGTTCTACGATCAATTCAATCTCATTTTTTATGTTTTGTTAGAGACATCAAACTAATCTAAATTATATATTTTCCACGACGATATAGAAAGATTGAAAATTATGGAATTTTTTATGGGGAAAATGGTGATTTTCAGGCGAAAAAAATAAAGCTCAGTGAGATCTGAAGGAGCGTGGAAAAGAAGACATGGCGTTCGTCTAGTGAATTCTTTTAAAATTTTATTTGGTTGCAACAGATAAATGACGACACAAAGTTTTAGTTCTCATTTCTTAAAAATGGCGACGCACTGTAGATCATTAACATGAATTGAGATAGAAGAAGAATAGGTCAAAATGAAAAAAAAATATATTAATAAAAATGGGGTATGTTTAGTAATTTGAATTAATTTTTTTTAAATTGAATATATTTAATAATTTGGGTATGTTTAGAGGGATTTGGGGTATGAATAGTCGCACCCTTTAAGATATTAGTTACTTTTATTTAAAAATATTGTTTTTATTATAAAGTGCTAATTATAAACCAGTTGTACATTATCACCGTTTTATATATGACTAGCTCTATTTAATAACTTATAAATATCTATTGAACATAGGAATTGTATTTATTATATCTTAATTCCAAAATATATTAATAGTTGAAGATAATTATTAAAGATTTGATAAGTGGATGTATTCAAAATAATCAATTAATTTTGACAAAAATATTAATGTGAGAGATGGAGTTTAATTACTTGCATACTCTCTCCATCCCTCAACATTATGAACCACATTTTAGGCACATAATTTACGGAAAATGTGTAACGTTTAAAGTTTTATTCTTTTAACTTTAAATAAAGAATTTGATTGTAGTAGATTTAAAAATTTATACTCCTTTTATCTCCTAATAAATTTCATAGGAGCGAGTGCACTTTTTTTTTTTTAAGAAAAATTGTTTTATTATTTTGTTAACCAATGGATGAGGAGCAGTATTTTGAAATAAGGTGGTACTCCGATATTTTTTTTATTCTAATTTGTGTGAATTTATTGTGAAATATCCCAAAGAATATATAAAATTTTTAATAAGGAATGAAAGGAGTAACATTTTATGTATGAGTAGTACTACTGTAAAACTTGTTCGTATTATAAAATGTATACTACAAGATACATTTATCGATATCAAAAGATATAATTAATGATACAATTATACTTACTTATTGATATCACGTTATAAAATCCATATGGTATCAATAAATACAACAAATGGTATCATTAATTATATTTTATGATATAAATTTCATATTATAAAATTCATTAAAAAAATTGTATTTATGTGAGATTCAAGTGTTTATCATGCTGCTCTAGATTAGTTCACTCTTTTGTGTCCTCTTCTACACCCCCTGTAGACCCGAGATTGACGCAACAAAATGAATGAACCTATTCTCTTTAGGCACCTTCATGAGAAAACATAAACATGTAATGCTTACTTGCATAATTAAAATTTAAAATAAAATAATAGAATTAAAGTCAAGAATACATCAATATATAATGACAAATATAAAATTCATAGTCATATATAATAACACAACACAAGTCTACTGTTAACTCCATCCCAGAGGTGTTTTCACCTTTGGGATTGCACAATTTTCAAAAGAAATAGAGTGATGTGTAATGTTATATTATTAAAATAATGAGATTAATTGAATTGAAGGTAAAAGTAATAACATTTTGTGTAAATATGTGAATATTGTGGGGATAGAGTTAGAGTAATAGTTTCCATTTATAGGGTGTGAAAACAATTGTGGAACAAACGAAAAAGAAAGTATGAAAACAATTGTGAGACGGGAGGAGTACAAGTTTACAACACACAACATAATCATCGCACCACTGCTCTATCTCTTGCACGTAATGCATAAATAGATATATTTTGATTATTAGTAGCAATATATTCCAATATTGATTTAGATCGGCATGCACCTTTTAGAGCCCTCATTCAGGAACGTGATTGACTTGCTTCCAGACATGATCTACCTGGCTTACACTATCCACAAAATAGTAAAAAAAATTAGGTTTACCCCAAATTAAAAAAAATCATGTTTTAAATCTATCTTTTAAGATTTCACAACAACTTTATTCAAATTCTTTAGTTATATCTGATTTGCTAATATTTTTTACATGTCATTTGCAGCCTTAATCTTTTAAGTTTGGTGGCAGTCTCCCATGCTTTCTCAGGAGCTCTTCTTCTTTTCTTTCTAGATCGTCCTAACATTGCCAAAATGATGGAGGCTATATTGAAGTCTCAGTAGATGTTGGCCACATCTTTCTATCATTGAGTGCTTGAAATGTATGTTGATATACAAAAAACTATGCTAGAATTTTGTAACAACCAGCTAGGAACTCTGCAACATCCATTTTCATGAAGCAAATGACAAGCAAAAAAGAAGCTCAGATGACATGTATGATGCTAATGCAAAAATTAATTTTCTATTCCTATTAGAAAGTGGAGACATCTAGATTAGCACAATTATAATAATACGTGAAAATTTTACAATTCTAACAGATACCTTTTCAATTACTGAAATTCAATTGAAATTGTCGTTAACATCAATGATTCCGACAGAAAAAATCTCATTTTCTTAGGAACTTGACTTTTATTTGTAGTGAAAAATGATTATCAAATTCACAAGAGCTTCAACAACTAATTCACTAAATGAATAAAATAAGAATAATCATTGTAAAACTATATTAAATGAAATTGAAACATAAAAATTTGATAAATTATTTGAGATTTGAAAGTTCAATTTTATGTTTTGCTATATAATTTAATTTTTATTGCAGGTCGTTGTTACATTCAAATGAGCAACATATAGAAATAAACGTGGTTGTAATCTTTAGTCGTAAAAAAAAAATACTTAAAATGCAATTTAAAAAATCATAATTTAAATTGTAACTTTATAAATAATTATTATATAGACGCCACATAAATTTAAAGGTAGATTTGCACATAAATCTTACTTACAAAAAGCTTAGAACTTAAAGCTCTTCTTTTAACAAAGTTCAAAATCTTAACTTAAAACTAATTTAAATTGACAATGCGACACTTTCTTTAAATTATATTAAATACTATGATGTATGTAATAGATGTAATAGAATAATGAAACTCAAATTAATATTTTACTTCCTCCGTCCCAGAGGAACTTGCTAGTTTTTCTTTTCGGGACTTCCCAGAGGAACTTGCAGACCCAAAAAAGGAAACTCTTTTTATAAAAACCACCTTCACAATATCTACATATTTACACAAAATGACATTACTTTTTCACTTTTTGGGCCCACAATACACACAATCCAACTAATTTTTTCACTTTTTATATAAAATTTTACCAAATTAACCCTCAAAACACTACTTTTTCTACTTTATTCTACTTTCTTCTTAATTTGTGTGCCGCTCCTCCCTTGCAAATTGTTCTGGGACGAAGGGAGTATTTAATTATGTTAGATCATTTAACATACTTGGAACTTTAATTTAAATTTTATTCATTTAATTTACAAATTTTAAAAGTATATAGTAGTATAAATTTTTAGAAGTCATATGTAATAAATTATAATTACGTAATATCCTTGAAACCTTAAGGAATCACACACAATTTGTTTTTAAAAAAAAAATAAAAAAATCGTTCCCTATATCTGTATCATATCAATCCCACACTCTCGTACTCACACCCTGTGCAATATATGGAAAAACTCAACTAAAACCAAGAATTCTAAAGATCCTAGAGACGCAAGGTTCATTGATGAGTACAATGACTGTTCTAAGCAGGTCAGGAAAATCATGTATACATATTAACATCTACAAAACTGAATCCAATCAAGAAGTATTGCTGTAAACTTTCAATCAGTTATCCCTCATCAGCGTAAACTTGCTGAAATAAAGCAGGATCATAGTCTTGAACTGGAAATTATGACATTCATCAAAAAGAAATTCACTTTGACACACAAAATCCTATTCAAACATTTATAGAGGTTTAGGATAAAAGTAGTATCAGGTTTGATTCTCATCAGATAAAATTCCAATAGCATCATGTTTGTTTCTCATCAGATAAAATTCCAAGAGCATCATCGCAATTCACATTTCAGAAATGAACTTGTTCCAACAATTGCCAGTCAACAAAAAAAAAGCTACAACGAAAAAATCAATAGACAAACCGTAACATAAAGGTAAAAACAGAAATGAAGTGAGGCTACCTAAATCATCTAGAACCTCAACCAGAGGGTAAGATTTCTCAGACCATCTAGAACCTTAACCAGAAGTGTTAAAGAAGTAAAGTACAACAGGTGCAGTAACTAAATGCATTATAATATTAATCGAGTATCTAAACAAAACTGAAATATAATCAAACAAGTCTCACATTTCATCTAATTTAAATTAGAACAAGCAACAGACATGTTCAAGTGAATTTCAACAAAACAAGCAAAAACAAGAACCTTTCAGTTTTAAAAACAAGAGACTTAGAAGAGGGATGTTCCTTTGCCCTTCTTGTCTCCACCAATCTCAAAATGCTTGCACCTCTGCATCAATAAACATCGCCACATACAATTAGACACTGGAGATTCCAGCAGAAATAAAGAAAACTAAGAAACACCAACCTTGATAGCGTGCTGGGATACATGTTTGCAACCCTGGCACTGCAGCCTTAGGACAATCTTCTTGGTCGTTTTTGCCTGATCACAAGAGAAAATTATGATCAGCATACAAAAAGATCTACTATAATAGCACATTGATGAAAATCATTTTACAAGACAACATTTTTATATTTCTAGCATATTAAGTTACTAAAACTGGTTTTCTTCCTACAATTAAATCATCAGATGTTCATTAAAAAAAATCAACTTTACCTTCTTGTGGAAAACAGGCTTGGTCTGGCCACCATAACCTGACTGTTTGCGGTCATAACGACGTTTCCCTTGAGCAGCTAAGCTGTCCTTCCCCTTCTTGTACTGGGTGACCTTGTGCAAGGTGTGCTTTTTGCACTCCTTTGATTTGCAATAAGTCTTCTTTGTTTTTGGAACATTCACCTGAAAATACCAACAAGAGATAAATCAGCACTGTCAAAAACATCAAATTCACCATATTTAGTTCAATAACCTAATCACTAAGAGTATCAAAACGTGTGCAACTTCTTCCTACATCAAGGAATCAAAAAAAATTCTTCCTTAATTCGGACTGGATGTTTTTAAAGGCTGTCTATATAAACATCAAGGAATCAAAAAATATGCAGACGAAAGAGCCGGTGTTGCATATCTAATCACTCCACAACTTGTCTGAGCACATTCTTCAGTTACTGTTAATGTTTTCTAATGGAACAAAATAGATTTCGAAGATTTTTTATTAAATTTTTATGCTGGCGCTTAATCGCGCAATAAAGTTAAGCATTTCGCCTTCTAATGGTGAATTTTTTAAACAGCGGTTCCAAAAAGCTATTGATTAACAACTAGATATAAATCGGCTTTAGAACCCTAAAACTATTTCAGTAAAGCAGTTAAAAAACGAATTCAACAATTGAGAACAAATCAAACCGACAACTAAGCAGAACGCATAAACAACACAGAAATGAGCAGAAAATTAGAAACGAAATAGATTACCATGGTTGACGGCGGAAGTGAACACTGCGGTGGTGGAAGGTATTCGATTTCCCGATATAGGCCGTCTGAAACCCTAGATCTGTTGAGTGTGCGAGTATATATATATCAGAAGTAGGGCTTATAATAACCCAGCCCAATGGACTCGGCCCAACGTCTGCATAGGTATCTTATGGCCAGGTTATATGCACCACTTTTATTGGTAGTACACGCTGAATGAGTGAACATATTGGCAAATTAGCACACCCATCATTAATTCTCATGTTTACGGTCTAGAGCTGGCAATTTCGGCTCGGCCGTCCCGGACTACCCAATATTTGGGATGGACTAGGCTTAATTTTTACCAGTCCGATTAGAAGATGGTCCGACCCGTGAATATGTCTTGGCCCAATGGGTGCGTTTACATGTAAAAGGTGGTAATTTTGGCCCGATTCAATGGGCCGGACTGGACTACATTTTTATAGACCTAATTAAAAAATGATCTGAATTGTGAATATACTTTGACCGGATGAATTGGCCGGATTGAATTGGGCCGGCTCGATTACCACCTCTTTAATTTTACCCATTAAAGTATCTTAATTTCCCTCCCTCCCTTCTTCCCGGGCCCGCTGCACAGTGACCCCAATTTTTTTTTTCCCTCTTCTCATCTCCATATCCATTCAAACACCCCTTCCCCTCTCCCAAATTTTAATCAAAAAAATTCAAATTCGTAATATCAAAATTATTTATTTTCTCTAAATCTTAATCAAGTTACTATTTCTAAACCCTACAAAAATCACAAACTATCTCCCGAAATTTAATTCAAAAATTTCATCAACAAGCAAAAATTAAAAAAAATGGCAAATGTTCATCACACTCGCCCCCCTTTTTTCCTTTTTCTTTTTGCACTTCCCATCTCCTCCATATCTATTCAAACACCCCCCATCGCCCTCCCCCTAATCTTAATCAAGAATTTTCAAATTCATGTATCAAAATTTTCAATTTTCTTTAAGTCTTAATCAAGTTTTTATCTCTAAACCCTTCAAAATATCACAAACTATCTCCCAAATTTTGATTCAAAAAAATTCATCAGTAAGCAAAAATAAAAAGGGTCAAATGTCCTTGGTGTGTGAATTTTGTGATTTTAAATTTGTACTTTTTAGAATTTTTAATTTTTAATTTTTATTGCATTATTAATTTATTTGAAGAGTGCAGAAATTTGTTAATATAAATAAATATAAAAAACTATTTATGTGTAATATATATTTTAAAAAAATTATTACGTAGATTAGGTTAAGTTATCGATCAAATATAGAAAAAGTAAATGTTAATTGGATTAAAGATTGTACATGTGGACAAGATTAAAATAAATATTATATAATATTTAAAAGTTGAATTATGAAAAATTATTCATAAATGTAGTTAAGACTCCACTTGATAAGCTTTGTATAGCTCATAATACTATATTTTATAAATTTTAATTTAAAACAAAATGTAAAACCTTTTTATAACTAAAATAGGCTAGAATATCAAGTTTTTCATCAAGTCTAGCTTACCCTTTATTAAAAAAAAAAAGTAGAATCTAGTCATCCCAGCAGTAAATCACTAAATTCAATTATGCATGAGCTTATGATAAAGAAGCAACACGAGAACAAATAATTGAAGTTCATATGATCATTCAGCAAGGGCATTTCCATAGAATGGGGAGATAATACTGATCTGATCAATTTAAGATTAGCATATATTACAAGCATTCCTAACAAAATCCTACTAATTCTAGGCAAAAAACCGAGTTTTGATTCATCTCATCAGTTCAAAAGATGGTTTAAATGTAATATATAGCTAAACTGTAAACTTGGATATTTTCATCTTAGATATTTCTTCAACCAAATACTTTGATTCAGTTGCATAATCAATGGGAGCTACAGCCCTGATGGTTATCCTCTGCTTTTTCTCATTGTTGTACTCATTAGTCGATACGCTCACTCGGAAGAGATGTGGGGCCCATGTAGCTTCCTTCAGTTTCTTCTGATAAGAACCATCGCCATCCTGAAATCATGAAATCAACACAATGAATCAGCATATTTTATACAACAAATGTGTGTATTTTTTTCTCTATAAATGGAGGTTTCTTGATGCCAAGTGCCAACCTGGGATTTGATCTCATTTAGTTCATCTGCAGCGCAACCGATTATTTTCTCAGCTTGTTCATTGAAAACTGAGAGATAGGCTTCACCACTTGCATCAGAAACTTTAACCACCATTATGTATCTGTAATAAAATAAATAATGAATTATTTTGATCTCTTTCAAAAAATAAACAATTGATGAGGTATATGGGTCGTATCGTGTTAATGCAACAAACCTCAAATTGCAGGAATCCTCATTCTTCTGGCACCCTTCACACCAATACCCAGAGCCAACAGCTTCAGTGACCTTCTTGCTGCAAGTCGTGCAAGCTCGATACCACATTGCTTGATCAGGTTTAATGTAGCTAATGTATGCTTTAATGCAGAAGTACACAGGCTGTAAAGATTAAGAAGAAAATATCAAATTAAATCATTCAAAATAGATAAATTACATCAACTTATTGAAAGTGGAAGCTTCAAGACTGATACCTTGTCCTCTCCTAAAGATGGGTTGCTGGTGATATCAGCTAGGGAAACTCTGTCAGAGTACATAGATCGAGCTCCACCTTTGTTCAAAGGGCTCAAGACAGAACCTATAGCAGCCAAGGAAGTGTCTTTGCCTTCAGAATCATACCTGTATACATACAACATGAGTATATAGTTGAAGAGCATAACACATAAACGAAGAGGTAAACAAAACAGACTAGTTGAATTCATACAAAAGTATTTCTTACCATGACCTCAGCCTTTTGGCTTCTGGGGTTTCTGGATTGACCATAACAAGGCTCTTACTAATTGCAGAGAGTGATACACCTGAATCAACAATAAAAACCATTGGTCAATTGACATACAATCAAGATGGCACATTTTCTATATCATTGGTGATGAGTAATTCATTATCAGTACCTTGAAAATCACCAACTTTAAGGGATTTTATTGCAACAACAGGAGATTTATCAGCCATATCCAGAAGTTCTTGCCCCACACTTGTTGCAAGATCATTCCATAGAGAAACCACTACAGTTTTCTTCCTATAAATCATGTTCAATACTATAAGATTTAACATGCAATAAAATTACAATCAACAAATTTACAAAGCACCAAAAAAGAAACATACGTCTCATCTGCAATCGTTATGTCACGCTTTGGGACAGTTTCATTGTTGCTCTTTCTTCTGATGCTCATTGTGGGAGACACACTTTGAACCACACCAATAACATCTGTATCAATTGAACGGTTATGCTGCTGAAAATAGAGAATAAAGTAAGAGTTGAGAATAGAGATAGTTCAGTATCTTACCAACAAGCTCCCTTCCATTGATATATGGACCTAGTTCATCAATTGGGGTAAAACTAAACTTAGTTTCAGGAATGAAAGTCTGCTCGTCACTAGCTTCCTCCACCTCAGAATATTCATTCAAGGTCATTTCATAATCATTTTGCACAGTTTTGAATTGTTTGTTAGCAACTTTCAGGTTTCCCTTGGATATGTAATAGACCTTCCCCATATGAAACTTATCATAAAACTTTCTTGCAGCCTCGTTAAACATTGTTGCTTGTATTTGAGTGCCCTGAAACATAGGTAAAACGTCAATAAACATTTAGAACTAGTAAATATGGCAACAGTCCAGAATCACATAGTCTATCTTCTCACATCTTCATCTGTCAACTCGACATTGAACACACAGCCTTCTCCTCTAACATTCTTGAAAGTCCTCATGTTCCCTTTGCTCGTAACCCGGACTTTTATAGTCCAGTTTCCTTGATAAGGATTCAAAGAGGCAAGAGGGTGGACTCTACGGGTCATCGCCATTCGTGCACTGGGTGCCATACTGCAATCCATCAAATGTCAGACATTTGTATAGCCTATAGAAATATGCTCTAATAGCCAATAATGCTAGGTGAAATGTCAGATAAAAACAATAAATATTCTTTTATAATAAAAAGTTTGCATCTTACTTTGCACGTTGATCATTAACAATTTGTGCAGCAGACTTAGCCACAACTTCTTGCTTTGGTTTCAGCAGTATACCAGGAGATTCACTTTTTGTTTCACCATCGACATGCATGGGCTTAAGACTTTCCTCAGATTTCACATCAGCCTTGTACTCTGCCTCTAGCGCAGGTGACACCACCTCACACTTAGATACAATCAAGAACCTAAAGTAGATAACAAAATCCAAACAAATCAGATCAAATAATCAAGAAATCTAAACAGAAAAGCAATAAACAAAAATTACTTTTCATTCTTTGTGGGGATGTCATTGAGAGTATAGTCGAGAACACGAATGAGACCCAAGTTCTGGATGTTCCCAGAGGTTACTTCAGATGACAAAGCAGATTGCAATAGAGCTCGCACCTTCTTTTTCCCATCACTCGCCATAAACCTGAAATAATTCCACAAACGACCCTTTTTTCAAATCGATATATACGGACAAATCTAGTTATTTTATCCAAAATGCATCACTTTGTATTACAAAATTCGTGAATCATATCTCAGCAGTCAAGTTAAATTTTCGCACCTAATCACTAATTTCCTCATTAATCTTCTAATAAACAGCAGCCCATACATCAGATCTAAAGCAAATGTACACATTTAACTTCATCAATTGATTTCTGAATTTGAAAAAAAAAAATCAAAGCTACGGCGTACATGTACTTGGTGCCGGTGGCCTTGAGATCGAGCACTTGTACAATAATCTCCGGCAAATCGGAAGAAGAATCGGGACATGGGTTTGCTAGAATTGTCGATACCGCATCTGGGCTCACTGTTTTCGCCATTTTTTCTCACTTGCCTCTACCGTCAACCAAAGGAGTAGCCAAATCTCGTTGAGAGAGAGAGAAGGAGAGAGAGATTGTGTGGGCAGAGCCGAAATACTGAGGTTTTGTACAAGGTGAAAAGGGGCGGGAGAATTTATTGGAGGGTTAATTGAAGATTAAAGCGGGAATTTTCTGAAGGGAAATGTTTTAGGCGCGTATTATTTGATTTCTTTTGGTTTCTATTCAAATTGGCGCCGACTATTTTTGGTAATTATGTAAAAGCCCCCACTCTATGAAGAATTAGACTTCAAGTCAAAAGTTTGGGGAAAATACAAAAAACTCCCTAAAACCAAAAGGCTTGGGCTTTGGAATTGGAATGCAAATTAATGTTACTTAGTTGGAAATTTTATTATTAATATTTCCGAAGTTACTATTGTTGTAAGAATTAATGTTATTTATTGTAAATAATTAATATTATTCTCTTCTTCCCCAAATATTTTGTATAATTTATTTTTTATATTGGTACTTTTCACATTCTGCAAATGAAAGTCTTTATTTAACATTATCCTTATAATATTCTCATACTTAAAAAAAATTATTTTTTATACTTATTTCATTTACACATAACGCTCAATATTCTATTTATTATTTATTTTCTTAAAAAAGTATGTGATACTGAATTTTGCATAAAACATCACCTACTTAATTATTAAATCGTTGTCTACTTGCACTTAAATGCTTGATTTTAAAATTCAATATATAGTCAATCCTAATAATATTAGTGCTAAAATTTGTTAAATTCTTCTCATTTATTATGATATCTCATTTACAGTTTTACACACAACTTTCACGTTATTTTCTGTTGTCCTAAATATAGTTTTAACTTTAGTTCCAAAATTTAAAAAAAAAAAAAAAAATTCGACTTTAGTCCCAATTAAATCCCTTGCAATTATTGGTGGATCTTGATAAGTTCAATGATCCTTCGACGCTATACTAAATACATTGCATATTATTTTTTGGTACGTTTCACTGAATATCCCCCCCCCCTTTCCCACCCACCCCATCTCACAAATTAAATATGTGCACCTTTCAAAAAAAAAAAATTTAAATATGTGCATTTTTAGTGTTAAATGTTTTGTTAAAGGATATTAAATTTTTTATATAAAATAAATTTAAAAATATTAGTTGTTTTACTTGATTGTAAAAGTAAAATTGATGCACAAATACCAACTCTTATTATTTTATATGATGTGTTTAAAAACATATTTCCATTTTATTTCATCTGTAATCTATTTGAATTTTTTTTAAGTGATGAATTAATGATTTCGTTAAATATATTAGTTTAAGATAGGGTGCGACTATTCATACCCCAAATTCCTCTAAACATACCCCAATTATTAAATATATTTAATTTAAACTAAAAAATTAATTTAAATTACTAAACATACCCCCATTTTTTATTCATATACTTTTTAAATTTTGACCTAGTCTTCACCTCTCTCACGTCCTAACTGCTATATTCATGGAGTCCAATCATCTTTGAAACTATTCTACAGTTCTACGATCAATTCAATCTCATTTTTTATGTTTTGTTAGAGACATCAAACTAATCTAAATTATATATTTTCCACGACGATATAGAAAGATTGAAAATTATGGAATTTTTTATGGGGAAAATGGTGATTTTCAGGCGAAAAAAATAAAGCTCAGTGAGATCTGAAGGAGCGTGGAAAAGAAGACATGGCGTTCGTCTAGTGAATTCTTTTAAAATTTTATTTGGTTGCAACAGATAAATGACGACACAAAGTTTTAGTTCTCATTTCTTAAAAATGGCGACGCACTGTAGATCATTAACATGAATTGAGATAGAAGAAGAATAGGTCAAAATGAAAAAAAAATATATTAATAAAAATGGGGTATGTTTAGTAATTTGAATTAATTTTTTTTAAATTGAATATATTTAATAATTTGGGTATGTTTAGAGGGATTTGGGGTATGAATAGTCGCACCCTTTAAGATATTAGTTACTTTTATTTAAAAATATTGTTTTTATTATAAAGTGCTAATTATAAACCAGTTGTACATTATCACCGTTTTATATATGACTAGCTCTATTTAATAACTTATAAATATCTATTGAACATAGGAATTGTATTTATTATATCTTAATTCCAAAATATATTAATAGTTGAAGATAATTATTAAAGATTTGATAAGTGGATGTATTCAAAATAATCAATTAATTTTGACAAAAATATTAATGTGAGAGATGGAGTTTAATTACTTGCATACTCTCTCCATCCCTCAACATTATGAACCACATTTTAGGCACATAATTTACGGAAAATGTGTAACGTTTAAAGTTTTATTCTTTTAACTTTAAATAAAGAATTTGATTGTAGTAGATTTAAAAATTTATACTCCTTTTATCTCCTAATAAATTTCATAGGAGCGAGTGCACTTTTTTTTTTTAAGAAAAATTGTTTTATTATTTTGTTAACCAATGGATGAGGAGCAGTATTTTGAAATAAGGTGGTACTCCGATATTTTTTTTATTCTAATTTGTGTGAATTTATTGTGAAATATCCCAAAGAATATATAAAATTTTTAATAAGGAATGAAAGGAGTAACATTTTATGTATGAGTAGTACTACTGTAAAACTTGTTCGTATTATAAAATGTATACTACAAGATACATTTATCGATATCAAAAGATATAATTAATGATACAATTATACTTACTTATTGATATCACGTTATAAAATCCATATGGTATCAATAAATACAACAAATGGTATCATTAATTATATTTTATGATATAAATTTCATATTATAAAATTCATTAAAAAAATTGTATTTATGTGAGATTCAAGTGTTTATCATGCTGCTCTAGATTAGTTCACTCTTTTGTGTCCTCTTCTACACCCCCTGTAGACCCGAGATTGACGCAACAAAATGAATGAACCTATTCTCTTTAGGCACCTTCATGAGAAAACATAAACATGTAATGCTTACTTGCATAATTAAAATTTAAAATAAAATAATAGAATTAAAGTCAAGAATACATCAATATATAATGACAAATATAAAATTCATAGTCATATATAATAACACAACACAAGTCTACTGTTAACTCCATCCCAGAGGTGTTTTCACCTTTGGGATTGCACAATTTTCAAAAGAAATAGAGTGATGTGTAATGTTATATTATTAAAATAATGAGATTAATTGAATTGAAGGTAAAAGTAATAACATTTTGTGTAAATATGTGAATATTGTGGGGATAGAGTTAGAGTAATAGTTTCCATTTATAGGGTGTGAAAACAATTGTGGAACAAACGAAAAAGAAAGTATGAAAACAATTGTGAGACGGGAGGAGTACAAGTTTACAACACACAACATAATCATCGCACCACTGCTCTATCTCTTGCACGTAATGCATAAATAGATATATTTTGATTATTAGTAGCAATATATTCCAATATTGATTTAGATCGGCATGCACCTTTTAGAGCCCTCATTCAGGAACGTGATTGACTTGCTTCCAGACATGATCTACCTGGCTTACACTATCCACAAAATAGTAAAAAAAATTAGGTTTACCCCAAATTAAAAAAAATCATGTTTTAAATCTATCTTTTAAGATTTCACAACAACTTTATTCAAATTCTTTAGTTATATCTGATTTGCTAATATTTTTTACATGTCATTTGCAGCCTTAATCTTTTAAGTTTGGTGGCAGTCTCCCATGCTTTCTCAGGAGCTCTTCTTCTTTTCTTTCTAGATCGTCCTAACATTGCCAAAATGATGGAGGCTATATTGAAGTCTCAGTAGATGTTGGCCACATCTTTCTATCATTGAGTGCTTGAAATGTATGTTGATATACAAAAAACTATGCTAGAATTTTGTAACAACCAGCTAGGAACTCTGCAACATCCATTTTCATGAAGCAAATGACAAGCAAAAAAGAAGCTCAGATGACATGTATGATGCTAATGCAAAAATTAATTTTCTATTCCTATTAGAAAGTGGAGACATCTAGATTAGCACAATTATAATAATACGTGAAAATTTTACAATTCTAACAGATACCTTTTCAATTACTGAAATTCAATTGAAATTGTCGTTAACATCAATGATTCCGACAGAAAAAATCTCATTTTCTTAGGAACTTGACTTTTATTTGTAGTGAAAAATGATTATCAAATTCACAAGAGCTTCAACAACTAATTCACTAAATGAATAAAATAAGAATAATCATTGTAAAACTATATTAAATGAAATTGAAACATAAAAATTTGATAAATTATTTGAGATTTGAAAGTTCAATTTTATGTTTTGCTATATAATTTAATTTTTATTGCAGGTCGTTGTTACATTCAAATGAGCAACATATAGAAATAAACGTGGTTGTAATCTTTAGTCGTAAAAAAAAAATACTTAAAATGCAATTTAAAAAATCATAATTTAAATTGTAACTTTATAAATAATTATTATATAGACGCCACATAAATTTAAAGGTAGATTTGCACATAAATCTTACTTACAAAAAGCTTAGAACTTAAAGCTCTTCTTTTAACAAAGTTCAAAATCTTAACTTAAAACTAATTTAAATTGACAATGCGACACTTTCTTTAAATTATATTAAATACTATGATGTATGTAATAGATGTAATAGAATAATGAAACTCAAATTAATATTTTACTTCCTCCGTCCCAGAGGAACTTGCTAGTTTTTCTTTTCGGGACTTCCCAGAGGAACTTGCAGACCCAAAAAAGGAAACTCTTTTTATAAAAACCACCTTCACAATATCTACATATTTACACAAAATGACATTACTTTTTCACTTTTTGGGCCCACAATACACACAATCCAACTAATTTTTTCACTTTTTATATAAAATTTTACCAAATTAACCCTCAAAACACTACTTTTTCTACTTTATTCTACTTTCTTCTTAATTTGTGTGCCGCTCCTCCCTTGCAAATTGTTCTGGGACGAAGGGAGTATTTAATTATGTTAGATCATTTAACATACTTGGAACTTTAATTTAAATTTTATTCATTTAATTTACAAATTTTAAAAGTATATAGTAGTATAAATTTTTAGAAGTCATATGTAATAAATTATAATTACGTAATATCCTTGAAACCTTAAGGAATCACACACAATTTGTTTTTAAAAAAAAAATAAAAAAATCGTTCCCTATATCTGTATCATATCAATCCCACACTCTCGTACTCACACCCTGTGCAATATATGGAAAAACTCAACTAAAACCAAGAATTCTAAAGATCCTAGAGACGCAAGGTTCATTGATGAGTACAATGACTGTTCTAAGCAGGTCAGGAAAATCATGTATACATATTAACATCTACAAAACTGAATCCAATCAAGAAGTATTGCTGTAAACTTTCAATCAGTTATCCCTCATCAGCGTAAACTTGCTGAAATAAAGCAGGATCATAGTCTTGAACTGGAAATTATGACATTCATCAAAAAGAAATTCACTTTGACACACAAAATCCTATTCAAACATTTATAGAGGTTTAGGATAAAAGTAGTATCAGGTTTGATTCTCATCAGATAAAATTCCAATAGCATCATGTTTGTTTCTCATCAGATAAAATTCCAAGAGCATCATCGCAATTCACATTTCAGAAATGAACTTGTTCCAACAATTGCCAGTCAACAAAAAAAAGCTACAACGAAAAAATCAATAGACAAACCGTAACATAAAGGTAAAAACAGAAATGAAGTGAGGCTACCTAAATCATCTAGAACCTCAACCAGAGGGTAAGATTTCTCAGACCATCTAGAACCTTAACCAGAAGTGTTAAAGAAGTAAAGTACAACAGGTGCAGTAACTAAATGCATTATAATATTAATCGAGTATCTAAACAAAACTGAAATATAATCAAACAAGTCTCACATTTCATCTAATTTAAATTAGAACAAGCAACAGACATGTTCAAGTGAATTTCAACAAAACAAGCAAAAACAAGAACCTTTCAGTTTTAAAAACAAGAGACTTAGAAGAGGGATGTTCCTTTGCCCTTCTTGTCTCCACCAATCTCAAAATGCTTGCACCTCTGCATCAATAAACATCGCCACATACAATTAGACACTGGAGATTCCAGCAGAAATAAAGAAAACTAAGAAACACCAACCTTGATAGCGTGCTGGGATACATGTTTGCAACCCTGGCACTGCAGCCTTAGGACAATCTTCTTGGTCGTTTTTGCCTGATCACAAGGGAAAATTATGATCAGCAAACAAAAAGATAATATACTATAATAGCACATTGATGAAAATCATTTTACAAGACTACATTATCTAGTATATTAAGTCACTAAAACTGGTTTTCTTCCTACAATTAAATCATCATATGTTCCTCTCAAAGAAATCAACTTTACCTTCTTGTGGAAAACAGGCTTGGTCTGGCCACCATAACCCGACTGTTTGCGGTCATAACGACGTTTCCCTTGAGCAGCTAAGCTGTCCTTCCCCTTCTTGTACTGGGTGACCTTGTGCAAGGTGTGCTTTTTGCACTCCTTTGATTTGCAATAAGTCTTCTTTGTTTTTGGAACATTCACCTGAAAATACCAACAAGAGATAATTCAGCACTGTCAAAAACATCAAATTCACCATAGTTAGTTCAATAACCTAATCACTAAGAATATGTACAGCTTCTTCCCACATCAAGATATACAGAAGTACTTCTTCCTTTATAAACCCCTATTCCTCCGTACATCCCCTCTTGCCGTTCGCACCCCCTCGCTGTTCACACCTACTGTCGCTTAATTGGAGTAATATTTTTTAGTACTTTTATTCTGGCGCTTAATCAGGCATTTTTGGTAAGCAATAAAACTACGCATTTCGTCTACTCATGGCGAATTTTTTAACCAGCGGTATCAAAAAGCCATTGATTAACAACAACAGATATAAATCGGCTTTAGAACCCTAAAACTATTTCAGTAAAGCAGTTTAAAAACGAATTCAACAATTACGAACAAATGAAACCCAGAACGCATGAACAACACAAAGAAATGAGCAGCAAACGGATTACCATGGTTGAAAAACTGCGGTGGCGAAGGATTCGATTTCGGCCGTCTGAGGGAAAAACTGCGGCGGAAGGGTTTCGTGCTAGTTTATATAAGAAGTAGGGCTGATAATAATCCAGCCCAATGGACTCGGCCCAAAGTCTCCACAGATTTCTTATGGCCCAGGATAAATGCACACTTTTATTGGTAGTACAGAATGAGTTAACATATTGTGAAATTATCTTTTCGAGATAAAAAAAAAATTCAAAATGGATGGGTTTTTTTCTAAAATATATTAACACATATGTTTGATATTTTTTTAATATTTTATTTTTCTGCAAATTTTCTTCAAAATATTTGTATTTTTTTTAATTTTCAAACAAATATAGAAATAGATCTTTTTTCTGATTCATATGATTATTTCACATTTTGTCACATCCAAATAATTTTTAAATAACTTTTGTCACACTTAGTAGAGGTTTTCTCCGAAATACTATGGGGTGGATACATCTATATTGTTGGCAGAGAGTGATAAAGATATTTGTGTAATTTTATATGATAATATTAAATAAAAATTAAAGAATTCATATAGTATAATGAAGATAAAAGATTAAAATGAGTTTATTTTGTACATCTATTCAATATTGATTATTATAAAATTTTCATCAACACTTTTAATAAATATATGTAATATTATTTATAATATAAGTATTTTATAAATATATAATTGGTAACGCAATGTTTC
Source organism: Prunella vulgaris (assembly GCA_026898435.1). NCBI lineage: Eukaryota > Viridiplantae > Streptophyta > Magnoliopsida > Lamiales > Lamiaceae > Prunella > Prunella vulgaris. The sequence continues at coordinate 1,988,831 of JAPKLY010000001.1, forward strand.
ATTATGCTCTATATTCACAATAAATATTACATTATGCGGTCATAATAAATTTAAATAAAACTTGTATATTCAAAGAAAAAAAAATCATTGAAATCAATTAAAAAGTTTAAAATTATAAAAAATTATTTTGAATCTGCATTTAGTTTTATAATTTGGGGTAAGTACTCATGCACACACTAGACGCACTAACGCTATCGTGAAAATTTTTGTGTATTTTTTTTTAATTTAATTTTGAATTAAGTTATTTTCTTTCAATCATGTAGTCAAATATTGGAATAATTTTAGATTGGTATATCTTTAAAGTATTTTTAAATTGATATAAAAAATTTATATAATAGAATAAATATGAGTTGAGTAATAAAATTATTCCTTCATATATTACTCAGAAACTGGAACTCTGCAAATAAATGCAAAAATTATGAAAAAAATTCTGTCCAAATTCATTTTCTACATTACTGTTTGTATAAAATTTAAGAAAAATGTAATTTATTCATATTTAGACTAATAAAATAATATTTTTGAAGAATATGATATTAATTTATTTTTTTATCAAACGTAAAAATGACAAATGAATATGTAGCAGACCTTAGAAAAATCCATTTTAAAGAATATTCTCGAATTTTTTCTATGTTTTGCCTCTTTCACCACACATTTAGATCAAATTTGCATCAATGTTTTTTCTCGTTATGATGAAGGTGGTTTGATGATCCGAGATTATAGAATCTCAAACATTCATTGCTTTTCAATTAAAGTTCATCGTCAAATATTGAATATAAAAAACACTTAGGGCTCATTTGGTTTGTAAGATAAAAACATTTATCCGCAAAAAACATGCATATTTTTTGCGGATAGATATTTTAATCTTACGAACCAAATGAGCCCTTAGACTCCATTTGGATGGATGGATTTGAAATTCATAGATTTCACACATAAATAATCACCATCTCCACGAATTTACAAATACTTACATTTAATTTTATATTTAAAATGAAGGAATTCTAAATCCTCTTCAAACTCATGTCATTTGTAAAATTTCTCGTCTCCACCCTTTCGTCTCTCATTTTCCTTACTTTTTCGTTCTTTCTCATCTCTTTATAATTTATAACTTAAAATGTATGTTTTTTTACATGTATTTTCGTTTAAATACATTCATTTTCAAATACATCCATCCAAATGGAGCCTTATTTATCCTAATCATTAGCCACAATAAATCCACCGAACACTTATAGCATTTATTAAGATCCAATAAATACCATAATATCCATTTAAAAAACACACACATAATCCATCCAAATTGATTTCCATTTTAAAGAGTTGTATAATAAGCATAAGAATATGAATATTGTTATATTTCCTAATCCTATATATATATATATATATACACTACAAAAAAAACGGGTTTTACGGACCATTTTTTACCGACCGCTTAGAATCGGTCGCTAATTATGTAATTAGCGACCGTCATTGACTAATGGTCAAACCCTAAATTTTCCGACTGAATACCGATCGAAAAAGCGGTCGGTAATTTAAAAATAAATTACCTACCGTCGTATCGGTCTGTAATTTAAAAATAAATTACCGACCGTCGTATCGGTCGGTAAATTGTTGACTGACAATATTACCGACCGATAAAGCGGCCGGTAGTTTATTTTTAAATTACCGACCACTTTTTCGGTCGCTAAAATTAAAACCCGAAAGCGGGTAAGTGGACAATTATTACCCGATTCAATGTACATATTTAGCGACCGAAAAATCGGTCGATAATTTAAAAATGCGGTCGCTAAATTTCTGATATTGAACAGCCACTGCCTTTTTCTTTCCCTTTCATTCACGAAAATTTACCCCCCAACCTCTAAAAAATTTCTGAAATGTGAAGAAATATTATTTCAACGTGTTGGTTGCAATCGTTCGGGTCCATTGTCACATTGTGCTCGTTGCTTCAATTTAACCGTACGTTTTTACATTTTTACCATTTAAGTTTAATATTATTTGCATGTTGTACATTAATTATTTATGGATATATCTATTTTTATTGTAGATTAATCCTAATTTAATTTGTTAGAATTTTGTAGTGTAATTGATGTATGATTATATATATTGGATTTTTTGTTTTAAGAAATCGGATATGCTTGTTTACAGTCGAAACTCAGGCGAATATTTTTATAATTCTAATGTGGTATATTCTTAATTTAAATCAGATGGAACTCCCTAATCGTCGTTGGATGTATGAAATGCCTCGTCTGATACAAGGATCGATCAACCCTGAATTTTACAAGAACATTCATGAGTTTACTAAGTTTGCCTCTCTTAATCCACACTGCATGGATAGGTATGGCCAGATTAGATGTCCTTGTTCAAAAAAAAGTGCGGTAACAAGAGATTTTTTAGCATTGATGAGGTTCTAACTCATCTCGTGATGTCTGGTTTTACTCCATACTATTACAATTGGACCGTACATGGCGAAACCCGGTGGAATTATAATCTTGAAACAGTGGTTGCCTTCTATGATCAGTTTCGTAGTAGTGGAGGTGAGAGATTTGAGATTGGTGGTTCGAGCCGTGATTCGCCTACTCCATGGTCTGAGACACCGGTGGATGAATTCCAAAGCTATCATACGATGATTGATGAGTCTGGTTTGGGTGGTCACCACATGGAAGAGGAACCAAATCCTCGTTCGCAGAGATTTTTTGAGATGCTTAAATCTGTCGATCAGAAGTTGTTTCCTGGTTGTGATACTGAGACACAATTATCATTCAATGCTCAGATGTTGTCCATCAAAACTGAAGGCAAAGTGAGTCAGAAAATGTACAATCAATTTGCAAAGTTGTTCAAACGGGGCCTACCTAAAGAGAACACAGCGCTATAAAATTTCTATCAAAGTAAGAGGCTCTTGAAGGATATGGGTTTACCATTTGAGAAGATTGATTGTTGTACCAACGGTTGCATGCTATTTTGGGGCGACGACGAGAGCATCGATCGGTGCAGGATGTGCAACTACCCTAGGTTCAAACCCTCAGCTCGTAGGAAGAAGACATCTTTCAAGTCTATGTATTATCTTCCCATCACTCCTCGTCTAGAGAGGTTGTATCAGTCGAGTGCCACTGCAAAAGACATGAGATGGCATGTTGAGGAGTGTTCTGATGAGAATTCCGGAGAGATGCGTCATCCTGCAGACTCTAATGCGTGGAGACATCTTTATAGAGAGTTTCCAGATTTTGCGAGTGAGAAGAGAAATGTGAGGCTTGACCTGTGCACAGACGGATTTACTCCATTATGTATGCACGGGAAGAAGTATTCGTTGTGGCCTGTGTTACTGACTCCGTACAATCTACCTCCTTGGTTGTGCATGAAGTCTCAACACATATTTCTCACTGTCTTGGTGCCTGGACCTCAGAATCCTAAGCAAAACCTAGATGTCTACCTTCAACCACTGATTAAAGAGTTGTTATATTTGTGGAATACAGGAGTAGAGACATATGACGTGTACAGGAAGGAGAACTTCACATTACGGGCTGCTGTTTTATGGACCATCAGCGACTTTCCAGCATATTCTATGTTGTCTGGGTGGTCGATGACTTTTTCGTCTTTTTGCACGATTTTCAAATTAAAAGCAAATTGACCCAAAAGCGGATGGGCAATTGTAGCAATGCAAGCAAACGACCCAGTAGTTATCGACCTAAGACAAGAGAGAGCTATGGATCCCCGAAGTCATATGTTGGCATAAGTATTATAGCAACTAAACCGGTTTTTAAACTAACAATTATAAATATCAAGCAAACAAGAACTAACAATTATCCTAACTTCGATTAGAAGTGCGAGGTGAGAGGTATGCTTCGAGTGTTATCCTTATGACTTAAACTAATGCAAAACGTGTTCTAACCACCTATCCTTTGCTATTTCATTGGTGATGATAAGGGCTATCACTAAACAAATGAAGACCCATCCCTTTTGAGGCTCGGGTGATCAATTCTAGCTAACTAGCACCTAATTAACTATAAACGGCCCATAGGATAGTGAACACTAGGAGGTTCGCACAGATACCGTCTCTAGTTTCCCCCTCCACTAAATACCCCAATAGTCAATTAAGGAATCTAATATCACTTGAGGGTAGTTCTAAGTGATCTACCCCCTCTCGGGTCAATAAACTACTAATTGAATCTAATTAACTACCCAACCTTTCTTCACATGACCAATTAACCACACACTCAACCCTAGTTGCAACATGTAATCATCAATCATGGAATAATCAATTAGATAAATCAATTAAATCAAGATAAACACATCAAGTGAATCATATCACCAAATCCATAGCAAATTCAAGTTAATGAAAACACAAATACATCAATCTTCATCATAATTTTAACACCCAAAGCATGAAAGACTTAGACCATAGTTGAAATCAACATAACAATGAAATTAAAGATAGAATTAACAAAGCCCATGACGAATTGGAAGATAAACTTGCAAAAATGAAAAGATTTTACCAATAGATTGTTGAAATTGCAAGGAATAGCTAAAACCAACATTAATCCATGATTCCTCCAATGGGTCTTGCTCAAAACACAAAAGTAATTGGATGCAAAACTGAGACTACGTGAATATAACAAAGCCCGATGATAATTCGTAATCAAAACTACAAATTCACTTGAATTCTAGGAGCAAAACTAAGAAAAATGTTAAAAAAAAATAAAAGTAAAGAGTGTGCTTCTTAGGGTAGGGTTCCTCTTCTTAAAATCTGAAATTGGAAGGCTTTTATAGTGGGGCACTAAGTGGAAAAAAGGATTTTGCAAGTTGCTCCTTGAAATTTCCGAAAATTGCAATTCTGCCCAGATTTTACTCTTGCACGGCCACAGCACAGAAACGACACGGCCGTGTGAATTTTTCCTCTGGCCGTGTCATTTGCTTCGAATTATATGACACGGCCTCAGTTCAAGTTTGACACGGCCGTGTGAATTAAATTCCTGGCCGTGTCATTTGCTTCGAATTATGTGACACGGCCTCCGGCTTACAGCTTGCACGGCCTCAGTTTAAGTGTGACACGGCCGTGTCAATGACACGGCCTCAGTTAAAATCGCACACGGCCTCCTGCCTTCACACGGCCACTTCACGATTTTTGCCCTTTTTCACTCTTTTCAACACCCGAACTTGATTTGATGATTTGCACTTCTTCCACAACTCAAACTTGGATCCCGATCGATTGCTTGACTCCATTTACTCGTTTCTTCGCAATTTCCTCTCTTTTTAACACCTAAAACCTACATCAAAACATTTCTTTCCCAAAATGGATCAAGTGACAAAAGAGGATTATATTTCTTAGGAAATCAAGCACAAATAACACAAATGAGGGCACAATTATCATCAATTATGATGCAAAAATATCACAAATCACTCCCCCAAACTTATGATGTTGCTCGTCCTCGAGCAAGGGGAAGTGGAAAACTCCTAGCCCCTCACATGGTAGCACTGAATGGTCACCAAGTTCCTTCCATCTCATCAAATTCTCAAGTTTTATAAATCAACAAGTATAATCATCTCATAAGTGTCAATCAAAACAAGATCAAGTGCAAGTATCACAATTTCCTCACAAGGATGTGTGTTTCTCTCTACGCTCAGTGTTTAAAGGGGTAAATCAATCACTCCATGTCAATTTCAACACACATGCAACCATATGCTTGCCCATGCTCTACTTCTCGTACCTTAAAACAATAAAGAGTATGCAAAATCAAAAAGGACTTTCATAGGTTGCAACATTCAGCTCTTTGGTTAAGGTGGATAATTTGGATAAGAGTGACTAAATCAATGTGGAGAATTAAGAATTTCTAACCTTTCACACAAGGTTTGACATTAACTCCTTCCATTGCTTCCTTTCTTCATCTTCCACACTTAATCTCTTTTGAAAATCAATTCAAAACTTTGTTTAGGCCCCCCCATTCTAGATTGTACACACAAGTATTCTTTTGTTTCTTTTGTTTACATCACAACTTCTCCAAGAATATCAACTTTAAGAACACATCAATTTGGGGTTATCCTCACTTCAATTTCTTTACTATCTTCACAAAGATTTTTACACATGCTCTTCTCATTTTTCTCAAGCAATTCCACAAATCCAATTCTCCACTTTTGATTGGGCTTTTTCAAGGCTCACGAAAGGGTATAGGAGAAATTTTGGCTATCAATAAAATGGCATTCAAGCACAAATGAGCTAGCAAGGGTAAACATGTTCTTTGGTAAGGGAACTTTTGGCTAAAGTGACTTATTAAACAAAGATGGCCTTTTATCCTCTTGAGCATACTTTCAAAGTCAAGTTATTGAGCAAGGTTACAGGCAAGTTCTAGTGCAACATGCATCAAAATGACCACTCACCCAAATGAAAAGAACTATTCAAAAATGGAAAAGTAATGGCTCAAAGCTTACGGTTTTGTGAAATCATGAACACAAGCACAATTCTTGTTTGACCTTCACAAAATCAATTCTTACAACTTGTATCATTTCCAACTATCAAACCCGATTCAATTTAAAAAACGAAGTAATCCACATCAAGTACCACAATCCGAAGTCAACAAAAAAATCAAAAGCATTCGATCGATTAAACATCAATTAAGCATAGCAAGCACAAATCAAGCTACTAATATATTACAGACCCAAATCAAATATCTCAAATTCAAGTTAAACATTCATCACACAAATCAATTCAAATGAGGAAAGTTTAGAGAGTAAAGGGAAGAATACCACCCAAGTAGCTCCACGTGAAGTTCACAAGCTCAACTTCACTGTGGCGGGGGTGGGTAGTCTCGGAAGTGCCCTTCACGATCATGCCAATCAAACATGGCTTGCTGCATTCTCTGTTGTGCTCTCATCATCTCCTCCAAAGTAGCTTGTCGAGCATCGAAATCAGTCCTCCACATCGTATTCTGCTCTTCAAGCCTCAACTGTCTTTGTTCCACTCCTTGCACTTGCACCCTTAAGCCTTCAACGCTCCTGATCAAGCTCTCTATATCATTTCTTCTTCTCACATAGGTGCGGAGTGGTGAAGGATTTCTCACATCGGATGTAGCCGGAGTCGGATCTTGAGGCATGGGATATGCATCAGCTGGTGCTTCTTCCTCTATGTCTTGCATCTCGGCGTCACGACTTGTTCCTTCCTCGTCTCTCCTTCTCCGGTCTCTCCTAGTGGATGTTATTCGGTGGAATGTGTCTCTCCAAGCTATATGCTCCTCAGAATTCAAAAGCCAATTGCCATTCTCTTTCCCCCTCCAAGTGATCAAACTCGGATTGTTGAGAGGAAAAGAATCCCCATGCTCCATTAATGCACACACTTCCCGCCTAACTTCCTCGACCATTTGCATCCTCTTGATTATGCTCAAATTTAACCTATTGTCACCAACCAAAGCCCGGTCGTTTTCACCCACTCTCCATCCCAAACATTCTGCGATGTGCGTCACCATACCACCTATTTGGCATTGTTTCACACCTAGTGAGCACTGGCGAATGATTTGGTTCATTAAATAGGCACCAAATTTTGCCTTCAAACCCTTTGTCATGGAGTAGAGTATAAATAGCTCTTCTGACCGGACTGGTCCCACCTCAAATCTTGCAAATACGGTGTTGCATAGGACCCTATGTGCATACTTGAAAACCGGGTTGACAATCCTCGAGGCTTTTGAGCTTCTAGGATCAAAAATTTCTCGCTCTGAGAACTCTACCACAATTGATTTCCACATCGCAGTCTCATCATACATATACTTTGTCACATAATTCCCACTAGGAGCATCTCTCTCACAGTTAAAAAAAATCATTTAACTGATCCCTTGTAACTGAATATTCCACATTTTGGAGTCGAAAGTTCAGCCTCCAAGGTACCCCGACGGAATCCTCTCTTACTGATGTTGTGCTCAGAATTTCATACAGAGGTGCCTCATACCCCGGTGTCCTAACATATAGCATCCCTTTCCATCCTATCCTTTCAAACAGCTCCTCCATCTCTTCCTTGATATGCATCCTTTCTACACAAGTCTCATCATAGTACCTCGTTGCCTTCTTCTTCATCCGATGGATCTTTGCAAAATTCTTAGGATATCTGTCGATTTCATCACCATAATCAATACCAAAATCTGATGGTCTTGCTCCACATTCTGCAAAAATTGCATCCTCTTTAGCCTCATACTCTCTTCTTCTCCTGTTTCTTCTACTCATTGTTCTATCACAATCAAAACAAGGCATATGAGCATGTCAATCAATACAGTAAATTCAAAGAATGTAAGTCATGAAACTTAACACTTCAAGTTATATCACACATCCATTCATTACCACATCTTATCCTAGCACTTTACAATATCCATGACTAAACAAGTAACATGCTCAAAGACAATAGCATAATCAATTCAATGACAAACTAAGTTTCTAGGAATTCATAGCCTTCACAAAATTATCACCTACGTAATCAAGCTCATGAGTTTTCAATCACACTAGTAACAAATAAACCCAATTTCAAGCTAGAATCCCTAGGTATATAACTCACTAATCATGACATAGAACCATGGAATTAAAGAAAAAGAGCAAGAGTTAGAAAGCATACCTGGAATGAGGAAGAATCTCACAACACAAGTGAGTTAAGAGAGATGAGGATACGGCCGTGCGAATTTTTTACCTTTTCCTGCGTTGGGGAGGGTTCGCAGCCGTGTGGAGGAAGGAGAGGGCAGAAATCGTGGGTTTTGTGTGTGAAAATAAGTGTGATTAAGTGTGTGTGTGAGTATTTATACATGTGGAGGCAAAATGGGTCGAACCGGGTTGGAATGGGTCGAAAATGGTCCATACCCTATTTTTCGCGACACGACACGACCTGTGCACGAAAATGACACGGCCGTGTGAATTTCCCTCTTGGCCGTGTCATACCCTACGAATTATGTGACACGGCCTCAACACAAAGGTGACACGGCCGTGTGAATTAATTTCCTGGCCGTGTCATTCCCTACGAATTATGTGACACGGCCATGACCCTAGAACTTACACGGCCTCAATACAAAGGTGACACGGCCGTGTTAGTTCAAAATCAAAAATTTTCAACTTAAGCACAATTTTCACACGTCTTAAAGCCAATGAACCACAACACACAAAGTATAAGATACCAACACAACACTCCCATATCAATAACAAGTTAAAATCTACAGCCCAAAATCCCAAGAATAATTATGCACATCGAAATTGGTTAAATGAGCATACCCCCCAAAACTTTTTCAAAGCCAAGCAATAGAAATTTTTTGAAAAACAATGTGCCAATAAGATTGCAACCAACTATCCAGCTCAAAAACTTCTCAGCACCCATTCTCATAACAATTAATCCATCAATAAATCCCATGAAGACAATCACAACAGAGCTAGCACAAATTCTAAGGCACACCTCAAACAAAATTAAAGGAAACTCCCCCAAACTTAGACAAAAGTCTAAGTTTGAAATGGAGTTTTGTACCTCAATCGTCAATTCCACCCCCAATGCATACAAAATTTTCCTTTCATCCTCAATTTAGCGTCCATCATGCCATCCATTTCTACAAAACAAAAGAGAAAAATGAACCCAACACCAATTAAACAAAACAAGAACAAAAAGGACAAAAAGAAGAAACAATGGGTTGCCTCCCATCCAACGCTATTTTTAACGTCCTATGCCGGACAGAATTCAATGGAATCAAGCATCAACAAAATTCATCTCGTGCACCACCATTTTCTCATTAGGAGAGAAGTAGTGTTTCACTCGATGACCATTCACTTTAAATTCCTCCCCTTTTTCATTCTCCAAGTCAATAAATCCTGATGGATATACATTCTTCACACGATATGGCCCACACCAACGAGATTTTAGTTTTCCGGGAAACAAGCTCAACCTAGAATTGAATAGCAAAACCTCATCACCCTCGGAAAAAATCTTTTTGGATAGACGTGCATCATGCCATCTTTTGGTCCTCTCTTTGAAAAGTTGTGAGCTTTCATAAGCACTTTCCCTAAACTCTTGTAATGCATGGAGTTGAAGAATCCTCTTCTCTTCACATAAATCACTCTCCATGTTTAACTTCTTTGTCGCCCAAAATGCTCTATGCTCTAATTCCACCGGTAGATGACATGCTTTCCCAAACACTAATTGGTATGGAGACATACCAATTGGTGTTTTGTAAGCCATCCTATACGCCCACAAAGCATTGTTCAATTTTTTCGACCAGTCCTTCCTTGTGGAATTCACCGTCCTTTCCAAGATTTTCTTCACTTGCCTATTTGAGACTTCGGCCAACCCATTTGTTTGAGGATGATATGGGGTGGCCACCTTGTGATTAACTCCATAGTTCTTCAACAACTTAGCCAAAAGTTTGTTCACGAAATGGCTTCCCCCATCACTTATAAGCACTCTTGGGACTCCAAATCGAGCAAAGATGTTTGACCTCACAAAGTCCATCACAGTTTTTGCATCATTATTCCTTGTTGCTACGGCCTCAATCCACTTAGAAACATAATCCACGGCCAATAAAATGTACTCGTTCCCAAAAGATGAGGGAAAAGGCCCCATAAAGTCAATCCCCCACACATCAAACAATTCGGCTTCAAGAATTTCACTTTGTGGCATCTCATCTCTCTTAGAAATTCCACCACTCCTTTGGCATTGATCACACTTCTTGACATAATCGTGGCAACTCTTAAAAATGCTTGGCCAAAGGAACCCCGATTGAAGCACCTTCAATGCCGTTTTCTCCCCTCCATAATGGCCTCCACAAGGAGAAGAGTGGCAATGAGCCACGATGCTCTCCCATTCTTCCCTTGGCACACATCTTCGAATCACCGAGTCAACCCCCTTCTTATATAAGAATGGCTCATCCCAATAATAAGAAGTGACATCTTTTAGAAATCTCTTTTTCTCATAAGGATTCATCCCGTAAGGCAACCTTCCACAAACAATGTAATTCACCAAATCTGCGTACCACGACCCTTCTTCATCCGAGCATACCATCACTCCATGGATAGTGAAAAGGCTCTCATCGGGAAATTCCTCTTTGACCACACCAATTTCTTTTTCTGATCCTTCCTCCCTTTCGATCCTTGAAAGATGATCCGCTATCACGTTTTCACTTCCCTTTTTGTCTCTGATTTCAATATCAAATTCTTGTAACAATAGGATCCAACGGATGAGTCTTGGTTTGGAATCTTTCTTCCCCATCAAGTACCGAATAGCAGCATGATCGGTATATACAACTGTTCTTGCCCCAATCAAGTACGGTCTGAATTTATCGAAACCAAACACAACGGTCAAAAGCTCATTTTCTGTGGTTGTATAATTGATCTGAGTTGAATTGAAAGTCTTGGATGCGTAATAGATTGCTCGAAACTTCTTTTCCCTCACTTGTCCAAGCACAACCCCCATGGCAAAGTCGCTAGCATCGCACATCAGTATGAAAGGCTCTTCCCAATTTGGATTTACCAAGATTGGGGACATCACCAATGCATCCTTAAGTTTCCTGAAAGAGTTCAAACACTCATCAGTGAAATCAAATGTAACATCCTTTTCCAACAAATGAGATAGAGGTTTAGAAAGTTTTGAAAAATCCTTGATAAAGTGGCGATAAAATCCCGCATGCCCCAAGAACGATCGAATCCCCTTCTCATTTGAAGGAGGTGGAAGCTTCTCAATTACCACCACCTTTGCCCGATCAACCTGCAATCCATTAGAAGAAATGTTGTATCCAAGTACTATCCCGTCTCTCACCATGAAATGACATTTTTCCCAATTCAGGACGAGGTTAGTATCTTGGCACCTTCTTAGAACACATTCCAAATTATTCAAGCAATGATCAAAAAAACTACCAAAGACCGAAAAATCATCCATAAAAACCTCCATAATCCTTTCAATGAGATCACTAAAAATAGACATCATGCAACGTTGAAATGTAGCAGGTGCATTACACAATCCGAAAGGCATTCTCCTCCAAGCAAAAGTACCATAAGAGCATGTAAATGTAGTTTTCTCTTGGTCTTCGGGGGCAATCATGATTTGATTGTACCCCGAATAACCATCAAGAAAGCAATAATATGCATGCCCACATAAACGATCTAACATTTGGTCCATGAAGGGGAGGGGAAAATGATCCTTACAAGTTGCCTTATTAAGCTCACGGTAATCGACACAAACTCTCCACCCGGTGGCTACCCGTGTAGCAATCACCTCATTCAACTCAGTAGTTATGACTGTCATACCACCTTTCTTTGAAACCACATGCAAAGGGGACACCCAAGGACTATCACTTATAGGAAAAATCATGCTAGAATCAAGAAATTTAATTACTTCCTTCCTAATCACTTCTTGCATTATTGGGTTCACACGTCTTTGGGGTTGGACTACACATTTACTATTTTCCTCAATTCTAATCCTATGCATGCAAATTGAGGGATTAATTCCCTTGAGATCTTCTATAGACCACCCCAAAGCATTCTTATTTCTCGCAAGCACATCAAGCAATTTTTCTAATTCCCTAGGAGATAAAAGGGAAGAAACTATTACCGGATACTTCATTTCATTATCAAGGTAGGCATATTGGAGATGATCCGGTAGTGGCTTCAACGTCTCTCTCTTTTCCTCAGTTTTTGGAATTCCCTCCACTTCTTCTCTCAAAGGTAGCAGTCTTGGTCTATCACTCCTCCAAGTGTGTGTATTCTCACACTTTAAAGCATCCTCTACATCAAACAAATTACAATGATCAACCATACTAGAATCATGATATGACAATCTATCATCAATGAAAGAATTTAAATCTAAAGACAAAGAAGAGTTACAGAAATCTTCCCATTCCTCATGGATGATCCCTTAAATTCGATCTATGAAATTCACACACTCCACATCATCATGCTTGTCCAATGACTTGTAAATTGAGAACTTAATCTCCTCCCCATTGAAGCTTAGTTTCAACTCTCCTTCATGGACATCAATCATAGCCTTCCCCGTTGCAAGGAATGACCTTCCCAATATGAGGGGCACATTAGCATCTTCAATCATGTCCAATACCACAAAGTCTACGGGAAATACGAACTTGTCCACTTTTACAAATACATCCTCCACAATCCCCTTAGGATAAGAGGTGGACCCATCGGCTAGTTGAAGGGTCATGGAAGTAGCTTTCACATCACCAAGTTCCAAAGCCTTGAAAATTGAGAAAAGCATCATGTTAATGCTCGCCCCAAGTCACAAAGTGCCTTAGTCTTCAAGTTCTCACCAATCTCACAAGGAATTGTGAAGCTTCTGGGATCCTTAAGCTTTTTCGGGAGATTCTTTTGGAGAATTGCACTACATTCCTCGGTTAAATTCACCGTGCCCCTTTCTACAAGCTTCTTCTTTCTTGACATAATATCTTTCAAGAACTTCATGTAATGGGGCATTTGCTCCAAAGCATCAACTAGAGGAATGTTGATGTGAAGCTTGTTGAAGATCTCTAAAAATTTAGCAAATTTTTCCTCAAGTTTTTGCTTCACATACCTCTTGGGAAAAGGAGGTGGAATGGGTGTAGTAGGAACTCCCCATTTGTTGCATGGCACATCCTTTTCCTTTTCCTTCAACTCCTTGGCTATCCTCCACTTTGGAATCCATTTAGAGCTTTCCCCCTTTTCAACCTTTCCTTCTTTCAAATTCTCTAGATCAAGCTTGTCCTTCTTCATATCTCTCTTCATCCTCATCCTTTCCATCAAATTCATTCTCCACTTCACAATCATCTTCATCATCCACTTTCTCTTCCTTATCTTCCTCAATTTCCATCTCCTTCTCAACAACATTAGGATTCACTTCCTCATCATCTTTAGGCATTGATGGACCCTCGTATTGTGTACCACTCCTTAGTTGGATAGTCTTGCAATGTTCCCTTGGATTCACCTCGGTTGTAGAGGAAAACTTTCCCTTGTTTTGCATGCCACTAACAGTAGTAGCCAATTGACCCAATTGATACTCAAGAGTCTTCATATGGTTTTCTGTTTGAGTTGTTCTCCTTGCACTCTCATCAAGCCTAGAATTTATCCCCTCAAATCTTGAATTCACACTTGCTTGAAACTTTTTGTCTTCTTCATCTTTCATTTCATTCCTCTTCATCATCAAAGTTAACATTTCTTCCACAGTTGCTTTTCCTTCTCCATTAGGAAGCTTTGCACCGGGATCAAATCCCGGTGGATATTGAACTGCACTCTTTGTATTGGAGTAAGAAAAATTTTCATGTCTCCTCGCATTTGGATTATAAGGAGCTCCTCCTTGATGATTGGCTTGATAGGATGAAGATTGCCCCCCATAAGTGTTGAAAGAGTTTCCACCTTGTTGACCTTGAGGCGGTCGATAATTCCCTTGACCTTGTCTTCCTCCTTGATAAGGTTGTTGATACCCTCCTTGAGGTTGCCTTCCCATGAAATTTACTTCCTCAATTGGTGCACTAAATCCTTGGCCACTTTCCTCTTGCATCATAAAAGATTGTGTCTCATTTGGTTGGCTAGGAGAGAGAGCATTGACCTTTTCTATCAAGGTCATCATCATGGATTGCATCAAATCCCCTTTTTCAACTTGAGCCACCTTCTTAGATCCTTGAGGTTGAACATTCCATTGGCCCATATTGTTTGCCACACCATCTAAGATCTCTATAGCTTCTCTCGATGTTAAGTCAAGAAAATCCCCTTTGGCACAAGCATTGAGATGCCATTGGGAAAATTCATCCACTCTACAATAGAAGAAACAAACAGTTTGCTCCTCGGGAAAGCCATGTTGAGGACATGAGATTAACAAGTCGTTAAATCTTTCCCAAGCTTCTTTTAATCCCTCATTAGGCTTCTTCTTGAACCCCGCGATCTCGTTCCTTGCTTGAACTGTTCTTGAAGGAGGATAGAATTTTAATAGAAATTTTTGGCTTACTTCTTCCCAAGTGTCAAGGCTTCCAGGTGGTACGGTCTTGCTCAACCAAGCTTTTGCTTTCCCCTCAAGAGACAAAGAGAACATCCTTAACTTTTTCGCATCCTCCGAGACTCCATTGTACTTCATAGTATCGGCTAACTCTCTAAACCAATCCAAGTGCTTGTGCGGATCATCAATGCCATCTCTCCCTTCGAATGGATGATCCTTCAAAAGCTTGATCATAGCGGTTGGAATCTCGAAATTGTTAGCCTCAATCGGTGGTCTATTTATCCCATCATAGAAGTCTCTCATTTGAGGCTCAAAATAAGCCCGAATTGGTCTCCCCTCTCTTGGAAGTGGGTCTTGGTTTTGAGGTGGGTGAGGTGGTTGTATTGGATGTTGTGGTTGTGGTTGTGGTGGTGGGTAGTAATTGTATGGAGGAGGGTAGTAGTTTTGTGGGTTTTGAGGATATGGGTAAGGATATTGATATGGATTCATGGCTTGTTGATATGGATTTGGTTGATATGGGAGATGGTAAGGGTTGAATGGGTTCGGTTGAGCCACTTCACCTTGTGGTTGATTTTGAGGATTAAGACCTCCTTGAGCTACTTGAACTCCATCTCCATTTCCATTGGCTCCTCCATCTCCATTTCCACCTCCAACATCTTGTGGAGGAGGATCATTAAGTGGATTCCCTTCCATATTTCGATTTCTTGCTCTTCTACGATTTCGACCTCGGTTCCTTCTCCTAGTGTGTGTCTCAATCTCAAGATCAATAGGTTCGATGTGTCCTCTTTAAGCTCTTGTGATCATGCACATAAGAAAGCAAACCAAGTATCAAATTCCAACAAAGAAAATAAAATAAAGCAATAAAGTGCCACTAGTAACACCTACTCAACTAACAACAAGTCCCAATCAAAACTCTCAATCAAGTCCCCGGCAACGGCGCCATTGACTTTTTCAAATTTTTGCACGATTTTCAAATTAAAAGCAAATTGACCCAAAAGCGGATGGACAATTGTAGCAATGCAAGCAAACGACCCAGTAGTTATCGACCTAGGACAAGAGAGAGCTATGGATCCCCGAAGTCATATGTTGGCATAAGTATTATAGCAACTAAACCGGTTTTTAAACTAACAATTATAAATATCAAGCAAACAAGAACTAACAATTATCCTAAATTCGATTAGAAGTGCGAGGTGAGAGGTATGCTTCGAGTGTTATCCTTATGACTTAAACTAATGCAAAACGTGTTCTAACCACCTATCCTTTGCTATTTCATTGGTGATGATAAGGGCTATCACTAAACAAATGAAGACCCATCCCTTTTGAGGCTCGGGTGATCAATTCTAGCTAACTAACACCTAATTAACTATAAACGGCCCATAGGATAGTGAACGCTAGGAGGTTCGCACAGATACCGTCCCTAGTTTCCCCCTCCACTAAATACCCCAATAGTCAATTAAGGAATCTAATGTCACTTGAGGGTAGTTCTAAGTGATCTACCCCCTCTCGGGTCAATAAACCACTAATTGAATCTAATTAACTACCCAACCTTTCTTCACATGACCAATTAACCACACACCCAACCCTAGTTGCAACATGTAATCATCAATCATGGAATAATCAATTAGATAAATCAATTAAATCAAGATAAACACATCAAGTGAATCATATCACCAAATCCATAGTAAATTCAAGTTAATCAAAACACAAATACATCAATCTCCATCATAATTTTAACACCCAAAGCATGAAAGACTTAGCCCATAGTTGAAATCAACATAACAATGAAATTAAAGATAGAATTAACAAAGCCCATGACGAATTGGAAGATAAACTTGCAAAAATGAAAAGATGTTACCAATAGATTGTTGAAATTGCAAGGAATAGCTAAAACCAACATTAATCCATGATTCCTCCAATGGGTCTTGCTCAAAACAAAAAAGTAATTGGATACAAAGCTGAGACTACGTGAATATAACAAAGCCCGATGATAATTCGTAATCAAAACTACAAATTCACTTGAATTCTAAGAGCAAAACTAAGAAAAATGTTAAAAAAAAATAAAAGTAAAGAGTGTGCTTCTTAGGGTAGGGTTCCTCTTCTTAAAATCTGAAATTGGAAGACTTTTATAGTGGGGCACTAAGTGGAAAAATGGATTTTGCAAGTTGCTCCTTGAAATTTCCGAAAATTACAATTCTGCCCAGATTTTACTCTTGCACGGCCACAGCACAGAAACGACACGGCCGTGTGAATTTTTCCTCTGGCCGTGTCATTTGCTTCGAATTATATGACACAGCCTCAGTTCAAGTTTGACACGGCCGTGTGAATTAAATTCCTGGCCGTGTCATTTGCTTCGAATTATGTGACACGGCCTCCGGCTTACAGCTTGCACGGCCTCAGTTTAAGTGTGACACGGCCGTGTCAATGACACGGCCTCAGTTAAAATCGCACACGGCCTCCTGCCTTTACATGGCCACTTCATAATTTTTGCCCTTTTTCACTCTTTTCAACACCCGAACTTGATTTGCACTTCTTCCACAACTCAAACTTGGATCCCGATCGATTGCTTGACTCCATTTATACGTTTCTTCGCAATTTCCTCTCTTTTTGACACCTAAAACCTACATCAAAACATTTCTTTCCCAAAACGGATCAAGTGACAAAAGAGGATTATATTTCTTAGGAAATCAAGCACAAATAACACAAATGAGGGCACAATTATCATCAATTATGATGCAAAAATATCACAAATCAGTCGACAGCTGGAAAACAAGCTTCCCCGTACTGCATGGATGGATCTAATGCATTTTATCTTCCACTGAGTAAAAAGGTATCATGGTTCGATAACCATCAGAAGTTTCTATGTAATGATCATAAATTCCAGAAGGACAAAGTGCACTTTCTAAAGGGGAATGATGTAAAGCGTCCAAGGCCACGAGTTCGAACAGGTATATAAATATTGTTTATATTTTAATCACTACTTACTTATGGAAAGAGTTTTATCAATTTAGTTTAACCATACACACTTTATTTCAGGTGATTCGTTGTTGAGAGAGGTTACAGTAACTGGCTTGTGGAAAACGACTGAGGAGGGTTGGATGAAACACAATAAAAGGATCTGTGGAGGTTGGAAGAAGAGAAGCATCTTTTGGGACTTGCCTTATTGGAGTAAATTATTGATTAGACACAACTTGGATGTGATGCATATAGAGAAGAATGTGTTTGATAACTTGTTCCACACGATCCTTAATACAGACGGCAAGACCAAAGACACTGCAAAATCCAGAGAAGAGTGTGTAAGGTCAAGGCAAGGTCGTTGGTGTAAATTTCTACTTCATCCAAAGGAGACACTGCACAATTTGAAGATCCATTCCAAACTGAAATGCAACAGGCTCAAACAGTAGTTCTTGACAAAGGTATCAATCTTTCTGTGGATTTAGTGGCTGCAAATCCCGATACGGTAATTGTTGACAACGAAGTGGATGGAGAAAATGAGGTAGAAGAAGAAGAAGAAGAAGAAGATGATGATGATGATGATGATGATGATGATGATGATAGTTAATTGATTTTTATTAATGATTTTTATTACTAGACGATGATGATTTTTATTGTTGATATAGTTAATTGATATTTGTGTTGATATTGTTGTTGATATAGGGATATATGATTAATAGAATTAAATTTATAAAAATTTCTTAATTTAGCGACCGCCAAATCGGTCGCTATATATATATTTCTTAATTTACCGCCCGTTACGATCGAGCAGTTTTATGATCCGATCCGTCCTAACTTTGAAGTGGGAGAGTCTTCTGCTGCCGGAGCTTCTTCATCTCGACGTCATCCTTTAGTAGATACTCGGCAACCAATAAAGCCGTCTGACGGACTGTAAGTTTTTTTTATAATATTAATACCTAATTGTTTTATAATATTAATACCTAATTATTTATGCAGTTTGATTCCGAGTAATAAGGCTTCTGGGTTGGTCACGAATGCACTGAAAAGTGTTGTCTGGCCTTATGGAGTGGGATCGTGGTCTAAAGTTCCCGATTCCAAGAGGAGAGCATTTTTTGAAGAGCATAAGGTATATATATATATAAATGATATTAATTTTATTTAATTTTAAAATTATTATTGAATTTAATTTATATGTTTGTTATGAATTTTATTGCAGAAGCTCTGCGTGTGGGAGTCGCGACACGAGAATGTGGTGCTTGCTCTCTTCTACGAAAAAGCCCAAAACTGCATGAAAGATTTGGTACACGAGATGAAAGACAAGTGGACAAATTTGGGGATCAGTCAGAATATGGGGACCGACGAAGAGGGCCGTATTATCTGGGAGGGACTAGTCCAGTATTGGCTAGATCCGAAGCATGTTGCGAGGGCCGAGGCGGCCAATAGAAATAGGCGCAGCGACCCCACCGGGCAAGGCATAACCATACATCGAGCAGGCTCCCGGACGATTTACGAGGCTCTCGCTTTTGTAAGTATTTAATTAATTTTTTAATATACTCACATTTAAATTTATTAATTTTACTTTATTAAAAAGTTTTATTTGTTTGTACAGGAGCATGCTCACGGACGGAAGCCCACCCTCATCGAGGAGATGCATTTTGCTCACCCAGTTGGGGAGAGTGGACAGTCCACTTATGGCGCAACCACAGAGCTTCACGTATGTATTTTATTATAATTTATGTATTTTATTAATATTAAATTATAATTTATGTATTTTATTAATATTAAATTATAATTATGATTATTGTTTAATTTCAGAATCAGATGAGGCAGGCCCTCGAAGAGGCTCAGACGGCGTCAGCACCCACCCCAGAGAATCCTTCCCCCGCCCCTGTTGACGAGGACCAATTTTTTTTGAATTTGGTCAAACCGAAGAAGGGAAAGTATATAGGATTGGGCAGTCACAGTAAGGCTGTCCGCCTATCCCAGAAGTGGAGCTATTCCTATTCCCTCAACTCTTATCCGTCCTCCGATGTAGAAAGTCAACTCTCCGATGTGAGAAAGACATTGGAGAAATATCAGACTAAGGATAAGAAGATAAATGGTAGGATGAAGCAAACGAAGGACCTGACAAAAATGATGAAGGCTTGGGTTGAGAATATGGGGAAGGAGATGGGTTGGACAGTCCCAAAATTTCCCGAGATTCCACCAGAGGATGATGAGGATGAGGAGGCTGTCGATCTTGGTGACGACGGCTTTAATTCCTCCTCACAGTAGTTTTTTTTTTTTGTTGAACAATGAATATTTTTTTTGTTGAACAATTTCATTTTATTTATGTTGGATGTTTTATATCGGAGTATGAGTAATTTTATGTTGAATGTTTAAATTTTAGTAGTGTAAAATAATTAGTTTCAAATTAGAAACAAAAAAAAATTATGTTGATGAGGTAATTAAAAAAAATCCAAAGAAAGTGAAAATTTTGAAAGAATTGTATTTATATTTTTAAATTGAACAAATTAATAAATTTTCGTAATGTTAAATAATAAATTTGTAACATTATAATATTTAATGAAATATATATATACATAAATAAAGTAGAAACAATACTCATTTAATTAGAAGCATTTAAAAAAAACGTGACTCAATTTGGAGTTAAATACAATTAATTGCAAAAAAATGAACAAATTAATAAATTTTCGTAATATTAAATAATAAAATTTTAACATTATAATATTTAATGAAATATATATATAAATAAATAAAGTAGAAACAATACTCATTTAATTAGAAGCATTTTAAAAAAAATGTGACTCAATTTGGAGTTATATACAATTAATTGCATGAAAATGAATAATAACGACAAGTGCCCGAGTGGTCACGCCACCTTTGAGACGCCCAGAAATTGCGTGTTCGACCCCTCACAGACGCGTATTTGGGGAATTAAATCTGAGCCATCTATGGCTCAAATAAAGTATGTGGTACATATGCTTACATATTGAGGGCTTGGCCAAGTGGTTCGAGTCCTGCTGAGCCACGCTGGTGGCCTGGGTTCGAACCACCTTGGCCCCAATATTTCTTTTTCACGACAAAATTTAGCGATCGTCTTATCGGTCGGTAAGTATATAATTACCGACCGACTAATCGGTCGCTACATAAAAAAATAAAAAAAAATAAAAAATATAATAATTAATTAGCGACCGATTTTTCGGTCGGTAATTATATACTTACCGACCGATAAGACGGTCGCTAAATAAAAAATATAATAATTAATTAGCGACCGATTTTACGGTCGCCAAATAGAAAAAAAATTAAAAAAATAATATACATTACAATTTGCGACCGCTAAATCGGTCGGTATTTATATATTTACCGACCGATTGCAAGGTCGGTAAAATCACAAAACGGGTCAACACCCGGATCTTTTATCGAGGAAATACCGACCATTTAAGCGGTCGCTAAATTAGCGACCGATTTAAAATTCGGTCGCTAAATATTAGCGACCACAGTTATGCCGACCACCGTGTTCGGTCGGTAAATCGCGAATTTTTTGTAGTGATATATTGCACATGCTCCATTCATTCTTTAAAATGTTGAACTCATTGACACTTAGAATATACTACTTCTACATTTAACTTTCCCTAACTATTATTTACCGACTGAGCAACACGAAAAACAAGATAACCAACTTGATTTTTCTTGATTTTCTGTTTCTATTGGAGTTTCTGGCTTAGGTTGCGCATGTGGCTCTGGCTGTGCATGTATTTGTGCCTCTGGTTGAGCCTGTGTTTCCATCTGTTCATGGTTCGATTTTATTGAACTACGTAACCTCGTCGAAGATCCTGTCTCAGCTCCCATTCTGCATGTCAAATGATTCATTAGCAATATTATCTTAAAAACGAGTATTATTTAATATTCTACCATCTTCAAAATATATTATATATTCAACACTCTGTGAAGTTATTCCTAATTTTTTTTTAGTTAATAAAAAATTAAACACATTGTCAAATGTCACTTCTATAAAGTGTGGAGGAGAAAAAAGAAACAGTGAGGGAAGAGCATAAGTTCATTAAGCTACATGATGATAATATTTTTAAAAAAAAGTTAAAAATGATATACATAAATGAAGGGGGAAAGAAGAAAAGAAAACTGAAAAATTATGGGAGTATTATTGCGGTTTGTAAAATAATTAAGGGAAAAAAAGCTTTTAGGGATTCAAGCTCACATTCACCGTCCAAATCCTTGTAGGAGATTGAGGGTCCAAATCAACTAATAAACAAGATACTCCCTCTCTCACTCCATCCAATAAGAATTTGTACATTTTTTTTACTTAATTACTCCATACAATTAGCACATTACTAAAAATAAAAGGGAAAATTTATGTTTTTTTATCATGTTACCTCCATGTATTTATGAGCTGCCACATCACCAATTAAGTGACTTAAAAAAAAGAAAATAACCTGATACATGATAAGTGACCTATAATAACAGGTAACATGACAAAAAACATAAATTTTCGTAAATTATAGGAAAAAATTCAAAAGTTCAAAGTTAGCAGGACGAAAATCAAAGTCAATCAAAGTTAAATGACAAAAAAGTGTATGTTCTCAATATAAAATATCAATTCTCATGCACAATCAAATAACTATATATATTTATCCATATATCACTATTTTATTTAAATAATATTTTTTTAATGTGAAATTTTAGAGGTGCAAATTCTTTTGGGGACGGAGGGAATAGATTGTTTTTGCAATATTTATAATTATATATCCAAAGTCTTATAGGAGATGGAGGGGTCCAAACCAACTTAGATAACAAAATAGATTTTTTTTTTTTTTGCAACATTTATAATTATATATAATTTTAGGGACAATTTCGAAATGGTATATTTTTTACAATTTCAAATTAATACATTATGCAAAATCAATTCCTATTATTCAATTTTTTAACTTTTTATATAAAATTTTTGTACCAATTTGAAAATATTAATAAAAAAATTTACTTTTTCAATGTTACTTTATAATTTTATATACATATAAAAAAAAATTAGGGGCTGTCACCCAAAAAAAAAAAAATCTTGAATGGTGACATAGTCTGCACACCCTCTAGGGTCGGCAATAATTTAATATTTTGACTTTTTTTTTTTAAATTGTGTAGCATGTATATAACATCTTCTACTATATTTTAGTGTAATATCATCTATAATATTTTTTAAGAGTTATGTGTGATATTGTTTTATAATATGAGACAACTAAATGATGTATTAATTGAGCATGACTCGTTATCACTTTGGTGAAGAGTAAAATATTAATCTGTATAGTCTCATATCATGAGACGACCTCACATAAAATTTCATTATTTTTTTAAATATTTGACATGTGTCTAAAAGGGAAGTATTTCTTATTAATGGACATTCATGCAGAGAGAGAGAGAGAGAGAGAGAGAGAGAGAGAGAGAGAGAGAGAGACTACTTACATTGAGAAGGCAAAAGATTTGTTACTAGTGTTACTCCCTTGAGAGCGACGCGCATTTCGCACCTCATTTAAAGATAATTTGGTCTGATTCTGATTTTCACTTTCTTTAATCACTTCTAACATCGTTGCTTCCGCTAGTCCCATCTCATGGCTCCTTATATCATCATCAACCACACCATTTGCAGAGTCATAAGTAAACATCTGATCAGATGTGGATGCCTCTGCAGGTGGCGGATTTATCTCCCCTGACCTCCACATGTAGAACTGGTCATTCGTAAAGCTCATATTCCCCATGTGAATGCTGAACAAAGACTCGTTTGACGTTGTGCTCCACTCCATCGGAGATGATGTCTCGCTCCTCTCAAACACTGAGGGCGGGATTCTGTACCCCGACGGAGTGCGCTCCATCTCTTGCGTATGAGGCGCTTCCGTCGGAACAATATAAGCTTGGTTATCACGATCATCTGAAGAGGATGGGGAGGATGGAGAGGAAGGACATGATATTTTCTCAGAAGAAAATGTCTTCAATCTAGCAGTGGTCTCATGTTGACGTTTGACAGGTGCAGATGTAGTTCTGTATGGCGATGAAGTTACCTCATTCTCTTGGGTTTGATCATCCAATGAAGAGGGACATTGGGTTGGTAAGGAGGGAAATGTAGCAGGAGTAGAAATGGTATAATGGTCATATTCTAAAGGCGCACTTCTGGTTTTGTTTAGCTCTGGATCTGAAGATTCCATGCTACTTCAAACTATAATCAACAACTACACACCGAATAAATGATTCTTGTTAGAATACATGACATCTTAAATTACAATTGGTCATGAATCTTGCAGACAAAAGATACTAACTATAGTAGTTAGTGAGGACAAAAATTATATGTAATATTAATTTTTTTTATATAAGGTAACCATTATATTATTTGTTTACTCTTCTCTCATTTTATAATCATCCTCCTCAATCAATCTCCTATATCATAACCAACAATTTTATTTTTTGTCTACTTTTTCAAAATTAAAGTACAATATTAGTGATGTAATTACCACAAAAATAAACATGTATTCAATATGTATATATATACATTGAAAATTCAATTGTTGGATACTAATTAACCACGTAGTCAAGTAGTTCTAGTTTGAACTTACAAAATGAATAAAGACGGTCCCAGCTCAATAATCTAGTTATATGTACGGACTGAATATAGTCAGCCCATCACTTCATTTGTCCAATAAAAGTGTGCAAAAACCTGACTCATTCAATGTTTTTTTCATAAGAAAATTAATTAACTTAATTAAAAAAAATTAAAAAGAAAATATTTAAACAATAAACTAATATATATATATACTCCCTCCGTCCCAAAACTACTTTCACACTTTCCTTATTTGGACGTCCCAACTCTTCTTTCACACACCAAAAAAGGAAACTTTTCTATCTCACAAAAGTCAACAAAATACACTTTTTCTTATTTTATTATTTAACTTTACACTCACATATTTACTTTTCCTTGGTTCGCGTGCCCGGAACTACTATGAAAGTAGTTCCGGGACGGAGGTAGTATATATTACAGAAATGTTAGAAAAAGCTAAATCATTTTTTATAAAAAACTTATCTATTATTTATATTCAATTAAACTAATATTTTATGTGTAATTTTTAATAAAAATTATGTTAATATCTATATTTTCAAAATATATTTAATTTTCCCCAATCCTGAGTTATCATGTCTCCTCTTTGAAATTACATATACATGAATGTTCCTTGTGCATTTAAAAAAAGATAAAATACATACATATGAAAAAATTTAACGAGACAATAGCCGGCCCAAGCCCATCAACCCCCGGCCCACTTGCGCTAGTCCTAAGCTCGGTCTTTTTTAATTTTCATTTAGGGGGTTTATAGTGCTGGAATCTTTTTATTTTTTTACTTTAATATATTTTATACAATGCTTCTTAAATTAATTACTCGTAAAACAAGGCAGAGGAGCAAATGAAAATATTATAATGATAATAAATTAATTACATTATTTTTATTAGTCATTCACCTAAGAGATGTAAATAATCAGTGGGAAATATGACAAAGAAGAAGAAATTATGGGGAAAAATTGTACATACTAGGATAACATAGAAGTGCACACCATTCATGCAAAGGAAATGAAGGACGAGGAAGTGCCCCTGTGTGTTTCCGGCCAAAGTTTCGACGGAAAAAACCGGCCAGAAAATTGAGCCGAGTCCTCTTTCTGGCGTGCAACCTCCGACGAATGAGAAAGAGATTGTGCAAATTATTGGATAGAACAAAAGAGAGCAAGGCTTTCCATGAGGAGTTGATGGCACAACGTTGATTTAGCTGTAGCTTATATCTGTGTTGTTTGCATGCACACACTCTATATTTAGGATGCTACACACTAACATTCTCCCATGCTTCATATTTATCAACCTATATATTTGCCTCTGCAGAAATTTCTCATCAAATCGAGCCAAAATTTAGGGGCAGCCCCCAAAATAGCACCCTATTGAAAACCTTCTCTCTCTCACTTAAAAAAAAAAACCCCATTTTACAATTTTGTCCTTGTACCAGCTTCGTTCACATTTAACGAGTTTGCTGCTTCGTTTTCCCAGAAAGTTCAGAAAAACAAATCAAAGGAGTACAAGGGGTACTAAAACATCTTAGATATGATAAAATTACAAGAGTCTAGCTGAAAAATATCGCAACAAGTTAGAACACGATCTCAAAACACATATGAAACAAGGAAAAAGGACAGAACAAACAGTAGAAATTGCATTTAGCACCTTCATAGATATCTGAGATTCATATCCCGATTGAAGATTTAAAATCCATATCAATCTAAACAACTAATAAAGGATTTGCTATCACATTCAAAAGGATTCCCAATGTGAAGATGAGAAGCAATAAAGACTACCACCAATCAATGCGCAACCAGAAAGAGGGCTTAATAGAGATAGCATTACAGTTATTAGTTTGCTAAGCATGCAACACAGAACTGTGCATTTGAGCAAACAACCAAGTAAATCGAGTTCTGCTAGTTCTGAACATATATAAGGTTGCTAATTCATACATATGATACAAATCAAGAAAGTGCATTGTAACAGGTCCCACTTATATCTTTGACAAGCTAAATAAAACTCGAGCATGGTTGCGACAGAAAATTTCACAGTTAGATTTCACTAAGCTGAATCGAAGTCCAAGGATTCAGTTCTAAAAATTAGAATGTTGGCAATCAATGGTTACTCTGTGAATCTCAATTTAAGTGCCCTATTAAGAATGAGTCATGCACGAGTAGTTTTCGGCTCACATTCATTATCCTGTTTCATAGTATAAAAAACAGATAATGTGAATCAGCACCATATTAATCAGATTATTTATTAAAAATGTCGGCCAAGATTCAGGAGAAGCAACCCCAGGTTGTGTTTGATAGTCATTTGAAATACAAGATATTTGAAAATGAATGGATTTCAAATGACATGATTTTGCTATTGAAATTCCTCTAATTTGAAATAGGATTAAAGCTAAGTATTTGAAATATTTTACCCAAACAAAAGGAGTGAATTTTAAATCCATAACCCAAATCCCTTCATCCAAATACAGCCTCAGTTTATATTGCCTGATTAAAGGCCAACTTGGTGTAGTGACCAAGGGTTGCAGGCATGTGAGTTCTCTTACAATGACACAATCAACAATGGTTTTCAGGTTAAAGATCGATCATTAACAAGATAAAAGTATTCTGGAATAGTACATATATTACCATGATACCATCACAAACTATGATTTCACCCAGAAAACAAATCTCACATGGTCATTTCCCTTCAGGGCCTTGGAACAATAATATTCAGCAATTAAGTTGAGGTCATCATATTGCTAATTTCATCAAGGAATTAAAAAGAAGCATTTACCAACTAAAGAGATATAATCTATTGAGAGAAAGCCACTTCCATCACTTGAACAACTATTCATACATATTGGAAGGCCGCAACCACAGCATGGGATGCAGTTACAGAGTCATTTTATTTTTTAATTTCAAGGATTTTTTTTCCGACTTTACATTGTTCTCCATTCAGTTAACACTAACATATGCTTCTCTTATTATGGTTGACATTCACCACAAAGGGATGAGTCTTTAAGTAACAGCAACGAAATATTTTGATTTTATCATCAGATGCACATCAAGCTCTACTTTCCAAAAACAAAGCACAAGTAAGTTTGGAGTCTGGTGCAGGGGAGAGAACAAAAATATTCCGTCTTATTTACAATATCTGAATTGAGAGCAATAAGCTAAGAGTATCTTTTCAGTCACCTCCTGGACCAGTGGGAATATATCATTCATTCCCCTTGTGTCTTTTGATAATGATTTTACAGATTGTTCTCGTAGGTAACCTCGATTTTTGCACAGAAACGAACATGGGATAAAATTAATGAGTTGCAAACTTTTGACCCAATGGGGTAATTTGGTAATTCATTTCAAGTAAACTTATTGGTTTACTAGGTCTCACATCTGTAAGCAATATGTGCCTCTAAAACGTAGCATTAATAAAATAATTGGGGGCAGATAATCTTCGAAATATGCTTGAGGGCAAGTTGTTTTCAAATGTTTAAAGATAAAAACTAAGCTGAGTGCCTGAGCAAAACAACAGGTATTACCCCCAAAAACATGAACACGTGTTGGATATGAAAAAGACCAATTGGATTTTGAGTGTTTGTCCCTTTTCTGTGATTAAATAGCATGTTTGCTGGTGAAATGATTAGAGGCCCACTATCTAGACCGTGAGATCATGGGTTTGAGTCACCATTTACCTGATCTAAAAAAAAAAAAAAACATGTTTTCTTCAACCCTTCTTACAGGGATGACTCAAGAGTCAGGACAGTAGTTGGTTTCTATACATCTCTGTTTGACACATAACAATCTAAACAAATTTATTCAGCTTTCTGTGGAAAAAGAACGAGAGCATCCATTTTCCATCACAAAGACAGGACGAAATTTTTAGTTCAATTGAAGAATACCCCAAAGTTTCATATCCCCATTTGTTTTACTTATTTTACGATTTATGCTATATATCTTCTTAATTCTCTTAACATGCATGCATCTTTAAAGATATCTGTTACTGTTAGGCAAACTTCCTTACCTAAGACATCAAAAACATTCTCTAGGCCTTTAAAGGACGAAATTCGAGGACACTTCCAGTGACCAATTATTACGCTAGATGAATCATAGAAGTCCAAGTCCTTTAAAGGCCTAACCAAAGACTAACTAAATTTCATTATGTAATTAAAATTCCAACTGTTAGATTTCTTTCTCCAGGTATGTAACTAAAGAGAGTTTCCAAAAGAATTTGACACGTATTTTCAACAGTTGCTCCACTTGCTTATTAGGAAACATTGCCCCGTATGCTTCTTAAGTAATCATCATGATTTCTCATAAGAATGGATGTAAATACGAGGAAAAAAAAAAGGAAAAACAAATTCTACTAGTCTTATTAGCAAGGAATACAGAATACTTCCAACTTGCTTCCAACATAAGAACTGGTACCAACAACCAAATAGTCAATGAATGAACATCCCAACTAATTTCTGATATTTCTAAAACATCAATAGGTTCACAGAACATTGTACAACAAAGACTTCAAGTAAAAGCCGAGTCAGCAAATAAAATAACACACCTAGCATGACAGAAAAAGGAAGAGCAGGTAACGCCTTCCGATAAAATGCAAGGAGCATCAGAGTAAGACCAAGACCAGCTATAACAGCAAGGTAACATGCATAGACTGTCATGAAGTCATACATAGCAGCTCTACCAACTAACACACTGTAAAAGACGAAATCACCGAGACCAAGCTTAATCGCACCTGATGACCCCAAGCCAATTCCTTCAAGCACAAGATTTTCACTTGGGACGGCATTTTCTTGAGAAATCATCCTGATATTTATACGTTGTATGAGAGGAGCAGCAAGCTCTGATTCCCCTCTGAAGACCTGACCCTCTTCAGCATTGATGATACTCCTCTGATTTTCACCAGATAAAAGTGTCCCTGGGCTAGAATCTGATACAAGATCCGGCGCCGCATTGGAGTTCCGAATTTGATTTTCACCCAAATCACCCCTTCCCTCTCTCCATACCCTTCTTTGTACAACCCCATCACGCAGACCAGAATCATTAACAACGGGTCGGGCCTCATATACTAGAGCAGGAATATCTTCATCTCTAGATATAGCGAGCTCTACCAAGAGCCTCAAAGGCCCACCAGGCAACAAAACAGCAGCAAGATCATACAATGACATAGCAACCAAAAGCACCCACGTTGTCCATTCGGGTAAAAGTGTAAACCAATAAGCAACTAACATTCCAATAACAACCAAGTAAGCTTGAGTAACAAGAATAGCCATCTTTG
Organism: Prunella vulgaris; assembly: GCA_026898435.1. Lineage (NCBI taxonomy): Eukaryota > Viridiplantae > Streptophyta > Magnoliopsida > Lamiales > Lamiaceae > Prunella > Prunella vulgaris. The sequence continues at coordinate 2,018,548 of JAPKLY010000001.1, forward strand.
ATGTGAACACAGCCACAACACCAACAACAGTGAAATTAAACAGCCCAATAGCAAATGTGATGCAGTCAATAGGAAGGCTGAATTTTTTTATCAAGAAAAGCGCAATCTCACCCCCCATAAATCCCAAAACAAGAAAAGCAGAGAAACCCATGTAGTATTTCAAGAATTTGGTGCATCTGAGGTAGAATAGAAACACCAACAGAAAAGTGACCACGGTGACAAGAACAACAAAGACGAGTGAATTCAAAAGGGCACCTTTGAGCTTGTCCCAAATGGAGTCCGAACTGTTCTCGGTGTAGGCTATGGTGGCCATGGTAGCGAACGATACGCCGTCGTTCGAAGAAGAATCCCCATTCAGAATAGATACAAGAATCACAACTGAAAGCATACATATTGAAACTGGGGTTACAATTCTAATGATTTCTTCGCCACACGCTTCAAGAATGCTTTTAGGTCTTGGATTTTGCTCCATTCTGGATCCAAATTAATCGATTATGGGGGAGTGAAGTCTTTCGCGTTGATAGTTAGATATTCCACAAAGTAACAAGACTATGGGGAGTGTAGTGGAACCGCCTATCCAGTTCAGACTGACGTCAAACAATTAAAATTGAGTGTGTGAATTATACTCGCCCTAATAATTTGGTGCACACTATTTTCTATTTCACATAATAACACACATTTTAATATAATATTATAATATTAGTTTATATATAATATTTTATATTATTTATCTTTATAACACTTAAATCTTAAAATACCTAAAATTAATTATTCAGCAAAAAATTTAAGTTGTGCATCATTCCTATGATATTTTGCCATTAAAATTAATTTAAGGTTGAACCAAAACTGTTGTAATCTGGTTATAGTATGGTATGGGTAACCCTGATCATTCTTAGCCACACGACTGAAATTAATTTTAATCTCATTTAATTTTGTCTTCTTACTTTTTATATTTAATAGGATGATAAAATTAAGGGGTATAATAATATAAATATTATTTTAATATAAAAAGGTCAGATAAGTGTTGATAGAATTTACTAATCGTGTTTGTTATGTGGCTTGTTATAACATATTAATTCTACCAAACAATAATCTTGGATTTGTTCTTGGGAGGGAAAGATAGAGAGAGAATGGAGAGTTTAGAGAGAGAAAGTTGATGTGTATTATGATTGGGATTGTATTGAATTTTTAATAGTTACAAGAGATGTCTTATTTATAGGTGTGCGAGTGTGAGACGGCACCTTACGAGCCTATTTGGCTTCCGGTGTTGACGAGGGTTCCTTACCCTCGTTTTGGTCCCCCACACTGCTCCCCTTTCAATGCCTCTTTCTACTACATGTACATGTCCTATTTATACACCCGCTGGTTGGGTTCTCGGGCTTGGCGAGCTACCCGGCGAGCTCCCTTGCCTTGCGGCATTTCTGGTGGCTATGCTGTCGGCGGATCTCGGCGAGGTCCTCCTCGGGGCAGGGGCGAGCTACCTCGGGCGAGCTCCTGGGCCTTGTGCTATCTTGGGCATTATGGGGTTGGGCTCCGGCTCAGCCCTCGTGCTTGCGGGCGAGCTACCCCTTTGTGGGCGAACTCCCTCGCGAGCTCTCCTCACTTTGTCCGATTGGTAAGTCGATCCCAGGCTCTCGAGGCCTAAGCGAGCTACTATCCACCTCGGCGAGCCTCGGCGACCTGCGGGTCCTTTGTAATTATTTCGATGCCCGTTGTATTAGTTTGCCCTATCAACAATAAGTATTTAATTATAATTCATTAGTATAATGTACAATGAAATGAAAAAGTGAGGTAAATATTTAATTATAATTAATTGGTAATTTAATAAAAATTTTAATAATAAATTTATTTTTATTTAATTAAAATTATACTTCAATTATTTCGGTATGGACCGGTATGACGGTATATACCGGTATGGGCGGTATACTGACATAATCGGTATGGACCGGTATTTCGGTATAGATATGTATATATCAAAATATCGATACGGTACGGTATGTGGTATGCATTTTTTGTATATCGAAAATTTCGGTACGATATACGGTATGGGTGGTACGGTACGGTATGCCATCCCTAGTGGAGTTTAGGGTTGTGGTCATCGGTGGTGCGGGTGGTGGAGGCAAAAAGCGGTGGATGGTCGAGGGGTGAAGGTGGAAAGTGGTGGCCATGGCGGTGCCTTTAGTCCCTCTATCTTCTCTTTATTGGTGGTGCAGGTAGTGGAGGCGGAAAGCGGTGGGCAGCGAGGAGTGGAGGCGAAAATTGGTGGATGGAATCAAATGTCGATTGTCGTCTCTGATGAGCAAGAACATGAATAATTTGGGTGAGGTTTCCATTTTACGTTTCCATTTTTGTCTCCGTTTTAGATGTTTTGATGTGTATTTTTGTTTGGTATTTTAAGATGTTTCATACGTTTTCAGATGAAGGGAGTTAAAAGACATGTTTTCAGATGTTTGAATTGATACCTTTTAGTTGTTTTGAATACTGATAATTTTTTAATATTATAACTATATATACAGTAGTACAACTAGGGGTGGCATACCGTACCAAACCGTGCCGAAATTTTCGGTATACCGAAATTTCGGTATACCAAAAATGCATACCGTACCGAAAATTTTTGGTATACCGTACCGTACCGATATTTTGATATATACCGATCTATACCAAAATACCGGTCCATACCGAAATACCGACTATGTCGACATACCGCCCATACCGGTCCATACCGGTCCATACCGAAATAATTGAAGTATAATTTTAATTAAATAAAAATAAATTTAATATTAAATTACCAAAATAGTATATACCGGTATACCGAGATACCGAAAATAATCGGTATACCGAAATATTTTAGGTATACCAGTTTATACCGAAAATATTTCGGTATTTCGGTATATACCGGTATACCGAAAATTTTAAAATTCTATACCGATACCGTACCAAAAATATCGGTATGGTATCATACCGTACCGAAATTTTTAGTATACCGAAATTTTCGATAAATTCGATATTTTTCGGTATGATAAGTACGATATACCGGTATTTTCGGTATTTGCTCCACCCCTAAGTACAACTTTATATTCTAATTCAATGGTACAAATCTATCTTCAATAGTATAGTCACATACTCGTAGAAAAGTATACTGTCCGAAAAAACTTGTTATATTTTTTACCAAAAAAATGGTCGCCAGTTTTTATCACCGAAACTGTAACATATATAGTATAATAAAATATTCATTAGTATAGTCGTATATTCAATAATACAGTTGCTACTTTACCAGAAAGTATACCAACAGAAATATACTAGTTATATGGTACTCGAAAAAATATAGTCGATGAAATTGTTGTCAAAAAAAGTCAGAAATAAAGCAATATATCATCATAAGATGCAGTTACTATAGTAAAATTACAGACGTAAACAATATCAGCATCGAGCCATGTCATTGAAGCATTTTCCAATGCATTAATGTACATTCATTTAAAAATAGCATATATAGTACAATCATTTAATATTACAATCGTATATTCAATAATATAATCATAAATTCAATAAATGTCTTGTCTTATGTGTCAAAATGATAATTTTGTGAATAAAATGAAATTTTTATAAAATTTGCACCTGTATGAAATTTTAAAAAGTCTCAGCAACAATTTAAGTTTTCCACCTATAAAAAGCAGTGGACCAAAAATAATAATGTAATGTGAATAGTAAAAAATAAATTGTTACTTTACATTATCATGGAACAAATATATTTTTCCTCCAAGATATTAACTTTTACACGGAGAAAATTATCTCACGCAATAGCGATTTCTATTAATCACTACAATTAACTTTATTAAAAATTTTATTGCTATAGTTAAATTCAAATGAAATATTTACTGAACCTTTAATGTTTGTGATGCTTGTTTTATACTTTTTAATGATAATAGAAATAATTTTTTTTATGCTCCTAAATATATTGAAGGAGATGTTATCTCTACAGTGATTATATTCCATCCGTCCATTAAACTATTTTTCCTTTGTGAAGTGGCACGAAATTAGTATTATATTAGAATGATAGATAAAGTAAAAAAAAAGTTTAGGTATTGTGAGATCCAAACTTTTATTTGTGAGTGTAGATTATTTTAAAATAAGAAAAATGGAAAAACTTTTGTGAATAAACAAAAAAGAAAAGTAATAAATAATTTGGTGGACAGAAGGAGTATCATTTAGTGGTATGCTCAAATTTTGAAAATAATGAGACAAAAGAAGATTGTAGGGGGTGAAGGAGGAGAATGATTGAAGAGAAAAAGGAAAAGTGATTAATCAAAATGAATATTAATTTTCTTATTTAGAAGGAGATATATTGCCACTAATCCATTTTTATTCTCATTAATCATCACAATTACTCAGTAATAATTTTTAATTTCATTATCCTTAAAAAAATTCCAACCAAACGCCCTCTAAATTAATGTGTTTGGAATCTAACTCATTGCTTACCAAAAATTAAAATTTGTTAAAATGCACTTACTATATTTGTGATTGTGATACATGCTCTTTAAAAAGCTCAAGTGATGGCCATTCCCTTTGCCATCACCAATTTCCAATTTCATAATAACAAACAAAAATTATAAATGGGTAAAATGAAAAGTGTTGTGTTCTCACTCCTTATATTCACATTGTTTCTCGAGATAACGAGTGCAAATGTGGCTCCCTCGACGACCTTATCACCATTTTGTCAATCAAAATGTGATATTCGATGCTCAAAGGCAAGTGTGCACGATAGATGTGTGGAGTATCGTGGTATATGTTGTACCAAGTGTAATTGTGTGCCTTGGGGAACTTATGGGAATAAGGATGAATGCCCATGTTATAGAGATTTGAACAACTCTAAGGGTGAACCTAAGTGTCCTTGACAAATGTTAGTATTATTTTTATGGAAGATAATAGAATTTCTTTTTTTATATGCATTTATTCTCTTAATTATATTTTGTGAAGAAATTTAATTATCAAATTTTAAAGGAAAATAGTATCTGATAAATTATCAGTAAATTGTTGAAAGTTTTGTAATATCAAATAATTGAAGATATATATTAAGAAACTCATTATGTGTATTGATGTCAATGATGTTATATTATTGTTTAGCAATATCAACAACCATTTTTTTTTATATAAATTATATATAAAAATATACAGTGCCATGATATTCAATTTTACGCAAAAACTTGCGTGCACCCGAGTGCATAGAATGCACTTTGATTTTAAGTTTAATTTTGATTTTAATTTGATTTTTCGAAAACACATAGTACACATTGCACTATGTGTTTTTTCTTTTTTTTGGCAATTGAGGTATTACTGAATTTTTCTTGGGGTATTACTTAGACTTATTTTTTAGGTATTAGTGAGTTGTTCTTATGATATTACCAACTTATTTTTCGGGTCTTACAATCTTGTTCTTGGTGTATAATTTAGACTTGTTTTGAGATATTATTTAGACTTATTCTTTGGGTACTTGTGAGTTATTATTGGGGTATTGATTACTTGTTTTTCAGGTATTACTAAATTATTTTTTAGGTATTATTCAGTTATTTTTTGAATATTAATATATTATTCTTTGCATATTATTAATCCAACTTTTTTGTTTCTCCCTAATTTGATTAGATTGATAAAGCCTACACTATTGATGAATTAAATTCCAATGTGGCGCTGGTTAGAGATGGCTTCAATTCCCTCCAATAAAATTTGGGATCTGATGTAATTCTTAGTACATGTTTGCAATCTCTAGTAGAATTGAAAAAGTGATATTAAATATTTTTAGTAGCAAAATGAAAAATAGGAGTGTTTTAAATTTAAGTGATTTTAAAAAATAATTTAAAAAAATATGTTTGCAAAAAAAAATGCTTCTAAAAAGAGTATTGAGTATTCTTTTCTTGGGGAATATGTAGAAGTGCTTAAATAGAAGTTAAAAGCTAAAAATTATTGATTGACCAAAAGTAGAAATAAGCACTTAAAATAGTTGTTGAAAACATATTTTAAGTGATTTTTTTCAAAATAAAAACGCTTCTACTTTTTATGTTGAGTTTGCAAACAAGCACTTAATTTATAATATGAAATTACGATTTTCTTTTTGTTCTAATTTTTAAATTATGATTTAGAATTACGTTGATTGATCACATCACATGTAAATGTCAAAATTAAACTAGCAAAAGTAAAAGATAATTTAATGTATAGTTTTTTATTCTCAATAATATAAGTATTAACTTATTAATATGTGAAACATTTTAATTTCCATTCCCAATAACAAGATAAAATTGTTAAATTAAGAACAATCATATTAATTATTCATATTATTTGGGCAAGAAAGAAATTAAAAACTTGACACCACTGATAAAAATCTTTTTTTGTTTAAATATACATTCAAGGTCTAGAATCTAGATAATATAAATTTATTATTTGATGATTCAAAATTAAAAACACAGTTAACAAATTCTTAACGAAAATAATTACATGATTGTGTCAGGATTTCAACCTGATAGCTTAATTATTTTCAAAGACTATAACATTGATTAATGGGTGCTTCATACCATAATTTTTCAATGGTGATGAGAATGACGATAATTGTATAGTAACTATATATAGTAACAAGTGAAGACACATTAATATTACTTTTCTCATAAATAGGTAATCACTACCATCATTTAATTATCATCTTCCATCTTATAATCATCCTCCTTAATCTGTAATAGTCAACAACTTTCTTTATTGTCACAACACTAATGATGTAACCACCATAAAAATAAACACTCATTCAACATATATAAGGGTAAAGAGGGGAAATAAAATTCTATTCTCATTGCCATTGAAGAATTTAAAACAAGTTCCCCTAATTTATATCACTCGTTCATTTTCTTTCGTACGTTACTCATACACAATATATTAAAATAATATAACCTCAATTATTATCGAACATTGATTTGACATAAAATAAATTTTCACCCTATAAAAATCTTAAAATAATCATATATTTTTTATTACTCCACCTGTTCCATTTTGCACCCTATGGAGTGACATATTTTTTATGAAAAATATATTTTATAAATAAAGTAGTGACATTGTTATTACCTGAATTATTTCGTATGTGGCTTGGATCAGGATAACAAATAATATGAATAATACTCGAATAAATGTGCGGAAATACGTAAAGAACGCCGAGATTTGCACAGGTCTTATATTGCAAGAGCTGAGACTTAAGTAAAGTCTATTGATTGTGTAAAGGTTCGAATCCTTACAATGGTGGCCTTAAAGCCATATTTATAGAGTATTCTAAATAAGGCACGTGCATCAATTACTCTGTGCTAGTCAGCAAAACCGTTACAAAAGTTATTATGGAAAGTCTTCCATAATAAATGTCAGTTTCCATGTGTGGCCTCTGATCGGCGCTAATTATGCTGCTAGAGCTGTTAAAATAAACGAGCCGCTCGTGAGCTTGGCTCGACTCGGCTCGTTAAGGCTCGACTCGACTCGGCTTTATATGTTAAACGAGCCGAGCTGAGCCTAAAAAAATACTCGTTAAGGCTCGGCTCGACTCGATAGGCTCGCGAGCTGCTTGGTAGGCTCGAAAAATAGAGATTATTTTATAAATATTATATAATTTAGGGTATAAAATATTAATATTTTACATAATAATACAATTCATATTCTCAAATCATTCATACTGGTGAATTGGTGATAGTTTTAGCTTTATTGTTGTTAAAATAAACGAGCTGCTCGTGAGCTCGGCTCGTTAAGGGCTCGACTCGACTCGACTCGACTCGAAGTGTTAAACGAGCCGAGCCGAGCTCAAAAAAATACTCATTTGCTTAACGAGCTAGGCTCGGCTCGACTCGATAAGCTTAACGAGCCGAGCCGAGCCGAGCCTGACACTACTCGGGCTCGCTCGTCTCGTATAACAGCTCTATATGCTGCACATTTGGCGTAATTGCTGTAATTACTCTAGGTGCGTTGACTTTGAGTATGCTCGTGCTCGTTGACATGTACTTTGCTTGTGCTCATCGACATGTACCTTGCTCGTGCTCGTCGACATGTACCTTGCCCGTTCTCGCAGACATGTTCCTTGCTGGTACTCGTCGACATGTACCTTTCTTGTGCTCGCGCCCAAAGCTTTGCAATATTGAGATTTGGCCTCATATAATAATTTATGGGTCTGAGCCCATATTATTATTTAATTATTGCTGCCACAACAATTGCCCCCTACTTTTGATGTGCTTAAATTTACAAAGTGTAGCACATTAAAAGTAATTCGAGTGCTAAATCGGCGGGGATGAGTTCGAGGCCTTGCTTGAGAAAATTATGTAGTCGTTGACGTTGCTCCGCATATATCTGAGTCTTTAAATCATCTCGATGGAGATATTAAAATTATTTTTTTAATTTTTCTGAGACATATATGACTTCATTGCTACTACGTAGACTATGAAATTATGTCTAAAAAATAATTAAAAATCTTGCAACTCCTTGAGGCTAACCTTCATTACCTCGAATCTTTGATTTCTATTCTTGAGACGGGTTGGTGGAATTAAAAATACTGTTGAAGTCCTCAAGCAAATTATACAATTAAAGTGGCCCAACTCCAAACATAGTCCATTCCTTTCATAGGAATATATTAATTCAATACTTTGGCTTTCAAATAAAATTTGAAATTTTTTCTACATTGGTAATAAAATCTGCCATATGTAAAAATCGATTCTCTCACTTCAAAAGGTGTCACTGGTTGAAATTATCCTAAATCCACCATATCTCCTTGAAATAAGGAACCAATTGCAATTCTCCTTGAAATAAGGAACCAACTTTTATATACCACTCCAAAACGTGGCGTGCAATTTTCCTTTTCGTGATAATTTTTTTTTCTTCAGTAGCATATGTTGACCTTGTAAAATAGGAAGAAAATCCTATATCATTTCCATATATATATTTATATATATTGCTGGCCAACCTTTTTCAAAAAAGGAAATAATCTCCCTGCCATGGAAAGCAAATCTCGAAACATGTCTGCCCCTTTACCGTATATATATATATATTATATTCTGCAAACTCTTTCGTTCCAGCCGCTAGAGAAAGACACGACACGTCGATTGTCTCTTCCAAGGCATAGCTTTTACAACGATCAATAGCAAATTCCCATCAGCAGTAGCAAACCAGTTTCTCAAGTTTTACGGCGGTTGGCGATGGAAATTTCAGTCCATTTTCGAGCGTCTTCGTTGTCAAGCAGTAATATTTTCGGTACGCCATACGGTCGATGACGAAACACTACGACGGAAGGCTTCTAGTTATGTGACGTCGGGTTACAACTACTATCATTTTTGCGTAGTCTATTCGCGACGCTATAACACCGGTTGTTGCGCCCGTATTTCGTCTTTTGCGAAGGGAGAAATTCTGCAACACCGGTCCGCTCTTCATCGATTCGTGTCGGCAATCAACCTCTGTCATCGTTCTTCTACGTACTACCGAACAGGTATGTATTCGTGACTAGTTCTCACTGCTTGCTATGTGTGTGTATATTTACATAATACGATCAATAGTCATTGGTCAAGTTGGACTTCAAACTGACAATAGCTTGAGCTTTGGACGTCAAAACCGGATTTTGGTAATCCATTACTGAAGAAATTGTGAAAGTAAATCCCAGCATGTTCTCATTCACGGCAGCGTATCTCGACCGTCAGCAAGACATTGTGGTGGCGAAGGTGCCTAAACTCGGCAAAGAAACCGCCGCCAACACAATCGAAGAATGGGGACCGCCAATACCCAAAAAATACCCACTTCATATTCTGCACCACCAACTGTGTAGACATTCCCGACGCCGACTTCCAATTTACAAACTTCCTAAAGAATATTGTTAATAGGGTGGTATTGGAAAAAATATACTTGCTCCCTAAAGAAGAGAGACTTGTGAGTAACCTCAACGTCCGTTCTGCTCGACTAGACTCGAGGTTGTTCTGCTATCCGAATCACCTCCGACGTGATCCTCGTAAGTGTCTTGACATTTTTCATCACAACTACTTATGTGATGAGTCGGTTCTTCTAAATCAAAATTGACTTTCTTCCTTTGGCGCTTTTTGTTCCTATCATTATAGGAGACTTTCCCGTCTTCGACTCTTGCCCTCAAGAACTAATGGAAGACATTCCAGATTTCTGCGCACAAATGGGTTTTGCTAAACCCAAAAGCAAAGGGAGAAGAAGTGTCAGGGGTCCGCCTAAGAAAAAACCTGATCACAGTGCTCCTGCTATAGTGTCAAAGGTTACGAGGACCGTGACACCTGAAGACGTGCCACTAGATGACTCTTCCACTCTTCCTCTGGTAGTTTTGGCCTCTACTCGCCCCGATTCAACCTCTCAAGTGGGTGAGAAAAAAAATCGTGAATCGTCCCCAGACCCCATAGAAGTTATTGATGTGGGAGATTCGCCCCTTCGGGCAACACACTTAGATAAGGGAAAGAGTCCTACACTTCCTATCTCTACCACTGCTCCCTCCTCATTGAGGACAAAGCTTTTGGAGAGGATTTTCCTTGGGTCCGACCCCGATTTAGTGTAGAGGTAACGTGGAAAATCCCTTTATTTATCTCGAGTTCTGAATTCTTATATAAAATAGTCTTTGAGACATATCACATTTTCCATATAGGCTTTCTGCTAAAGATCCTCTTTGTCCTCAGATGCTGTTTGATTTCATGACTTCCAAATGGACTTCAACTAGCCGAGAAGTACCACGTCATCTGCGTCGGACTATTTTCGACATTCCTCGAGCTTGGACCCATGAACTTGAAGATGTTGTCCAAGAAAGTTGTGGGGATAATACTCTGCTCACCGCTCAAATGTTCGCTCTTCGTGCTGCTGTCTTGACTACTCAAGCAATAACTGAAAGGGATGATGAGCTTGAGAATTTCAGAGCCATGAAAGAAGAATTGAAAGTGCTGCAAGAACGCAAAAAGAAGTCTTTGGAACTTATCGAAATGGCTAACAAAGAGCTTTCCGAGTCTTTTTCCGCTATGAAAAACTTTGTGCATAAAACTGAGGCTGAGAAATCTTCAGCTAAAGAAACTGAGGCACGCTTGAAAAAGCAACTTGCTGAAATGGAGGACCTTCAACGTATAGCAATTGAAGAAAAGAAAAGAGCCGAAGCAGATGTTGAGTTGGTAAAGCTGGAAAGGTCGAAAGAGATAGATGAGCTGCAAATAAAGTTTGATGTCCTCCAGAAGGAACAAGATGAGACCACTCAGAAACTCAAGCAACTGCATGATCAGGTTGCGACTAAAGATGAAGATCCCACTAAGGATCCTGTGCTCTTTGGTCGATGTACGTACTATCTTGCATTTGCAGATGCTATCCGAGTTGCAGCTCGTGAAGGTCTTCCCACAGAAGCTTTTGCAGATCGTTTCAAAGCTTATGTTACTCTATACCCTCTCCACTCGTGTTTTTATCTGCGCATTCTCGATCTTTAGACTGAACTTGGAATTGACTTAAGCTGGTATCCCGATCAAGACAAACTTCTGTTTCCGGGACAAGACATTCCTGAAGTTGATGAAGAAGATGATGATGATGTGGAAGAGATGGAGGGTGATCAAGTTGACACTGTTGAGCAAAACTCCACTGCTCAAGCTGAAGATATTTCTGATCTCGACGTTGTTCCGGGTATTGTTGCACCTGCTGTCATTGACCCATCTAGCGGAACTACTCAAACTAATCTTGAAGTCATCTCTGCTCTGCACAACGACTATCCGTTCATCGATGTTGATTTAGATGACATCTTTTGATTTGATTTGTTGCTTTACTTCCTTTGCTTTCTAGTCTTTAGACTTCGAGTCTTTGTTTTCTTGATGTATTTTGAACATCTACTTTCCCTTTGATTTTCGAACTCCATTTATTTTGACGTTCACCTCTGATGGTTGCACTTGTGTTATGTCTGCATCATTATATACAACTACATTGTTGCAAAATTGGTTTCTTGTTGTAATAGAAATTATGCCCGTACTGAGAGATCATTAGCTCGTCAAGGGACTTTGCTTTTGATGGATTATTCTCGTCAATCGTATTTGTCGAGTTATTTTGCCCGTACTGAGAGATCATTAGCTCGTCAAGGGACTTTGCTTTTGATGGATTATTCTCGTTAATCGTATTTGTCGAGTTGAATCCGCTACGCCTCACACTAAAACGATTTTGCAAGATAATTAGCTCGCCTTTCGTTTAGCTCGAGCGACTTTGGCTTCAACCATTATCATGTTTGCCTTGGTTGAAGATTTCACTAGTTAAAGTGATACGTCTTGCACCTCACTAACTCAAAAGAGTTCGCGCGAGATACTTGGAGCTCGCTAACTTGTAAAAAACTTGCGCGAGATATGTTGTGAGTTATTCCGTAAAGATAAATATGTTTACATTAATAACATTGAATAAAAATACATGCCCTCTAGGGCTTCAAGATATTTCTATTCTACTGAAAATATTTCTTCAGGAGAGCAGCGTTCCAAGAGTATTGGTCCGGATTGCCATCTAGGTGCTTGAGTTCGTATGCTCCGTTGGACAAGCATTTTGTCACTTTAAACGGGCCCTCCCAGTTCGGTCCAAATACACCCTTGGCTACATCATTTATTTTCTTGAGGACTAAATCACCTACTCCGAATTTTCTGATCTTTACTTTTGAATTGAAGTATTTCTCCGACTGCTGCTTGTATGTAGCATTTTTATGAGCTGAGGCTAGTCGTCTCTCTTCAATCATATCAAGGTCAATTCTCCTTGCTATATCATTCTCTTCCCCAAACTCTTGTGAAGTTCTATGACTCGGCACTGCTACTTCGGATGGAATGACCGCTTCAGTACCAAATGCTAGGGCAAAAGGGGTTTCTCCCGTCGAATTTCTTGTGGTTGTTCTGTAAGCCCACAAGACATCTGGAAGCTCGCTTGCCCATTTTCCCTTCATCTCTTCGAGTTTGGCCTTCAAAGTTCGCTTCAATATTTTGTTAACTGCCTCCACTTGGCCATTCGTCTGGGGATGATAAGGTGTTGAGAAAACCTTTCCGATCTTCCAATTGTCACAAAAATCTCTTAACTAAGAGCCATCGAATTGCTTACCATTGTCCGAGATTATTGCTTGCGGAAGCCCGAACTAACATATTAAATTTTTCCATATAAATTTGATCATTTGACTTTGATCCATCTTGCTCAAAGGCTCCGCTTCTGCCCACTTAGTGAAGTAATCAACGGCAACAACAGCAAACTTTAGGCCACCAGGAGCAGTTGGTAATGGACCGATGATATCTATCCCCCATTGAGCGAAAGGCCATGGACTATACATGGAAGTAAGTTGCTCCGGGGCAAGTTTGATATTCGGTCCATGAATTTGACATTGGTGGCAAGCCTTCGCATAAGCTATGGCGTCTTTCCTCAAAGTGGGCCAGAAATATCCTTGTCTCATCATTTTGTAGATGAGGGATCGCCCTCTTGCATGGTTTCCACACACCCCATCGTGGATCTCAGTTAAAACTCTCCTCCCCTGTTCTGGTGTGATACACCTTAGAAGTGGCAAAGAAAAACTTCTCTTGTAGAGCTGATCTCCTAAAAGAACATATCTTGTTGCCTGCATTTCAAGTTGTCGAGCTTTTGTTCGATCTTCTGGAAGTGCTCCCATTCGGAGATAAGCGATGATGGATGTCATCCAATTATCCTCAAACTCCTCCACAGCCGCTACCATATGTCTGTTAATTGACGGACTTGCTAACCTTGTTAGCTGGATATTTGAGAAGTCTGCCGATCCTTCTGAAGTTGCAAGCTTAGAGAGAGCATCTGCTTGAGAGTTTTGCTCACGAGGTATTTGTTCGATAAAGACTTGCTCGAACTTCTCGCACATCTCAATCACTAAGTCTTGATATTTCACCATTTTCTCACCTCTGGCTTCGTATTCGCCTTTCATCTGGTTTACAACCAGAAAAGAGTCCATAAAAATATGTAATCTTCTGACTCCTACAGTCATTGCGAGCTCAAGACCTCCAACCAATGCTTCGTATTCCGCCTCGTTATTGGTTGTTTGAAAATTGAAACGCACTGCATTGGTAAAGGATTGACCATCTGGACCAATTAACACAATTCCTGCCCCCGAACTTGTACTCGTGGAAGAGCCATCCACATATAGCTTCCATGGTGGGTGATTCAATTTTGTAGGGCTAATTGGAAACGTTAGTTCCACAACAAAATCCGCCAAGGCTTGACCCTTGATCGCCGTACGTGGTGCATATGTGACCCCATATTGGGCTATCTCCAATGACCATTTGAGCAATCTCTCATTGGTATCTGGCCTGTGCAGCACTTGTCTGAGTGGAAGAGTAGTGAGAACTTCTACTTGATGATAAAAAAAGTATGATCTCAATTTCCTCACACTCATTACTAGTGCATAAGTCAATTTTTCCAGCGGAGTATAACGTAGCTCAGCGTCATGAAGTACTTGACTCACGAAATAAATGGGCAGGTGCTGTTGTCCCTCAGCCCGAACTAAAACTGCACTGAGAGCCGACTCTGATGCTGCTAGATATAGATACAATTTTTCACCTGGAACAGGTTTGGAGAGAATTTACGGGTTAGCGAGGTACTCTTTCAACCTTATGAACGCCAACTGACTCTCCCTGTTCCATGAAAATTTGTTCTTCCTGATTGTGTTGAAGAATGGTCTGCTCTTATCCCCCAACCTTGAGATGAACCTGTTAAGGGAAGTCAAGCACCCCGTCAACTTTTGAACTTGCTTGATGTTGGTAGGCTCTCCGAGATCGAGGATAGCTTTTATCTTCTCTGGATTTGCTTCAATTCCTCTTTGGCTGACAATATGTCCGAGGAACTTTCCCGACTCTACCCTAAAATTGCATTTTTTCGGATTGAGTTTCATGTTATAACTCCTTAGGATCGAAAATACTTCGGTGAGGTCGCGGAGATGATCCTCTCTCTTCTGGCTCTTGACGACTATGTCGTCAATGTAAAATTTGACAGTTTTACCGATTTGATCAGCAAATATTTTGTTTACTAGCCTTTGATATGTCGCACCTGCATTCTTAAGGCCAAAAGGCATCCTCTTCCAACTGTACATATCTTTTTCAGTGAGGAAAGATGTATGCTTCACGTTCTCCTCGGCCATTGGGAATTGATGATAGCCTGCAAAGGCGTCCATAAAAGACATCATTTCATGCCCGGCAGTATTGTCCACGAGGTGGTCAATGTGGGGCATGGGGAAATTATCCTTTGGACAAGCATCGTTTAAATTCGTGAAATCAATGCATAATCTCCACGACCCATTGGACTTCTTTACTAGAACGGCATTAGCTACCCATTGAGGTTCGTCTCTAGCTTGCTCAATCAATTTATTGTCGAGCAATTTCTTCACTTCCTCGGCTAGAGCAGCATATTTC
Organism: Prunella vulgaris; assembly: GCA_026898435.1. Classification (NCBI taxonomy): domain Eukaryota; kingdom Viridiplantae; phylum Streptophyta; class Magnoliopsida; order Lamiales; family Lamiaceae; genus Prunella; species Prunella vulgaris. The sequence goes on from JAPKLY010000001.1 coordinate 2,033,955, forward strand.
TCGGGGCCAAATTTTTTACGCTTTTGCGAGATTGGCTTTCTTGATGGATCAATCTTGAGATGATGACATGCATGTTTGGGATCAATCCCAACCATATCTCTATGAGACCACACAAAAACATCAATATTACTTTTGAGGAACTCAATTACTTCCTTCTTCATATCTGCTGGGATTCGAGATCCGATCAATACCTTGAGATCCGGTCTTGTTGGATCAACAGGAATATGTTCGAGTTCCTCTACTGGAGTTGCTCTTTTTAGCTTCCTTGGATCCTTTATTTCATGCCGGGGATCAAGATCGAGAGTTGCTGGCTCAAATCCGATTCTTGGTTCCAACTCATCACTTGAGCAATCTTTATTTGAGCAAGAGACTTTATGGACTATGTGTTGAATTGAATCTTGATCGATGTCCATTGGGACTTGATTATCAAGTTCATCAAACTCTATGTCCATCTCGGCGGTTACAGTATGTTTATGCTCATCAATATTTCTTACACTTAAATCTTCAAAAGAAAAAGTGTAATCTAAAGACTCATAGGGGTAGTTCACACACTTCTTTGCCATTATTTGGTCACCTTTAATGGTGCCAACCACACCTTCAATGGTGGGAAACTTAATACAATAAAAGTACGAGGACGCTACGGCCTCGAATGACTCACGAAAAGGACGACCTAAGAAGCCATTATAGACATTTGGCAAATTAACTATTACAAATTCTATAGGCCTAGTAATCCTTACTTTGTCATTTTTATAGCAAATTAGCTCAACTGCGAGCTTGATTCTTCCATAGGCTGTGACTGCAGTATCTCCGAAGCCTTTGAGTACGGTGTTGTACGGCTTGACGTAGCTCGCGAGATTGCCCATTTGATCGAGTGCTGTCTTGAAGATGATGTTGCAGAAACATCCATTATCAACAAGGATGCGGCTAACATTCATTCCAAGAATTTTTGCTGAAATGACCAATGCGTCATTTTTTGGGTATAGCAGTCCTTCCCTATCTTCGTTGGAAAATGAGATCACACAACTTTTGGAGATGGTTGGCTCAGGAGGTGTAACGAGATTTACCTCGTTAAGTGCTCTCAACTCAGTCTTCCTCTTTCTGTTTGAAGTGTTGATCACCGGAGTAAGACCTCCTAAGGCTCCACCAGATTGGAGCATGTGCACATTTCCTCCAGCTCGAATAGGAGGCTCTTCGCCTGAAGACTCATCATCTTCATCCTCTAGGTTTGCCATCCCAACTTGCTGGGGTGGAGGTTGATTTCCTCTCTCTCTCTCTTCAAGCCTTGTCCAGCATCATCTCGCCTCGGCGCTGGTAGCTTGACAAACTCATTCAATTTCCCTTCCTCAAACAACTTCCACAGTTGCCTGAGGAGATCACGACATTTGCTCGTATTATGGCCAGGACTATAGTGATAGGAGCAGAATCGTTTATCATTTGGCCTACGTGGCACATCACGTAGTGGGCGAGGATGCTCAAGCATGTTCTTATCTTTGATGGCATTGAAGATGTAAGCCGGAGTTTGATTCAGTTTATCCACTATGTTTACCTCTTCACCAGCGTCAAACCTTTTAAAGGTTCCCGGAGTTTTGGACACTTTACCCCCATTCTTCTTTTTGAAAGAGGTAGATTTTACTTGCTTCTCCTCTTCTTTCACTTCTCCCAACCTTTGTGCTGATAGTTTTTGGCGATTGATGAGCTCACCTGCTCGTCTTCTACATTCCGCATATGTTGTTGGGATGTCTTTGGTAAGACTGCGAAACATGGGGAAATCTCCCCTAAATCCTCTGAGAAGTGAATGAAGTGTCAACTCCTCACTGACGGGCTCTCCACCGAGGATGATCTCATCAATTCTATAGATGTATTCCTCATCCCCCTTATTCTTCTGTTGTCTAACTCTCATCAGATGATGACGGCTTTCTGGTTTATTGATTTTTGCCGCAAAGTATGATACGAACTTCTCCCCTAGCTCAGAGAAGCTATGAATAGAACGAGGAGCAAGATTCACATACCACTTGTGGGCCAATTCACCCAAAGTGAGAGGAAATTGGCGGCACTTTGTTGCATCCATTGCACCTCGGCCTGTCATGTAAATTATGTATTTGGAAAGATGGGTCTCTGGAACAGTCTTTCCCTCGTAGAGGGGAGCTTGAAAAGGAATTATTCTTGATTGAACTTGGGCTTCTTCCAGCTCGATGGCCAATGGCTCATTGTCCGAGCTTAATCGTTTTGAGGGTTCACTTACCCTCCACCTCAGCTAGCCTTTTTTGTAAGGCGTGGAGGAGGGATTGTTGGTCATATTGCACTGTCTTAGGTCTTACCATTTCAACGACAGGTTCTTCGATAGCATAGTGTGGAAAACCCGCTGGGCCCAATCGATCATGAACCGAGATTTGGGGTTGATCGCGTCTTAGCAACGCAGTCTGTGCAAAGCTCATTTGCATCGGAGTGTAGTAGGATGATCTCGTTAGTGACTCAGGGAGGGAAGACACGTTTGGTATTTCCCGATTGGCAGGCCATGAAGAAGATCTTTTAGAAAGATTAGAACCCAGTCGATTGAAAACTGACTGTGAACGAGATTCCGTTGCTTGCACATGGTTTTCTCCCTCTTGCTCATCCGTTTTTTTCACCTTGTGTTGGCGGAAATTATAACTTTTCCTAGGAGCAGAGGATGAACTCCTTGCTACTCTCATTTCTTTCGCTTTTTGTCGGAGCTGTTGGACGTATGAATCCACTTGTTCAGGGGATTCGAAGTTTTGCATCGGAATAGGCATCAATTCCCTTGTCCGATGCCCGGGCGTGGACTGAGCACGCTCAGCCACTGGGGCATGGTTTGGGGTGAATGCATTTCCTGTGATTGGATTCCCCTCTTGAGGTGCCATGGAGTATCCAGCAGAAGCATTGGGCAAAAAATTACGAGAACTGGTAGCAGCCTTCGATTTCGTCATCTTCTTGCTATGATTTTCTTCGAAAGTCGTTTGAAGATTTGAAGATAAACTTCAAAATCTGAGTTTCAAACTTGAAGATTTGAAGATGAACTTCAAATACGTGATGAAGATTTGGAGATATAAGTACCCTTCTTCTAGCACCAATTGTTATTACCTGAATTATTTCGTATGTGGCTTGGATCAGGATAACAAATAATATGAATAATACTAGAATAAATGTACAAAAATACGTAAAGAACGCCGAGATTTGCCCAGGTCTTATATTGCAAGAGCTGGGACTTAAGTAAAATCTATTGATTGTGTAAAGGTTCGAATCCTTACAATGGTGGCCTTAAAGCCATATTTATAGAGTATTCTAAATAAAGCACGTGCATCAATTACTCTGTGCTAGTCAGCAGGGGCGGATTTAGGGGTGGGCTGCACTGGGCTTCAGCCCAGTGCAAGCCCAAAGTTAACCCCATATATATATATACAAGGCTCAGTTTAAATGCACCCACTTCTTTTTTAAGTACACCACTCTTTAAATTTTATTAAATATTAAATGTCACAAATACCCCCCATCATTCTACTCCTTTAGAAAACACATGCACCCACCTTATGTTTTCAGAAAAAACTTTACACTGCAATAAATAACAAAAAGATGCTCAGTATCAAATAAAGAATAAAAACAACTCAAGAACAAATTCTCCAAAAATAATGCATTATAATTAGTTACGAAAAATACTTTATTTGATTAATTCTTTTGAGAATGAGCATAAAGTATTGTAGATTATTAACAACAAGGAATAATTTTTTGGAATTTTGGGAATTAAGGTTTTCTTAAAATCTTTCACCCACATCATTCAAGATAATTACTTTTTAAAATAAATTTAGTATATTTTGTTTATGATATTTTATGTTATTATTTGGCTTGTTAAAGATAAATGTGTATTTAATGTATTTAATTTTTATCTTATATAAATTAATATTTTAATATCAAATTTGCTAATGTTTAGGTGAAAATAATAGATTAGGGCACAACTTATATGAGTATCGAAATACTTTGTTATATAAATATTTTTAATGAGTTGAAGCATTTATTTTTCAGCCCACCCCAATACTAATTCCTGGATCCGCCCCTGCTAGTCAGCAAAACCGTTACAAAAGTTATTATGGAAAGTCTTCCATAATAAATGTCAGTTTCCATGTGTGGCCTCTGATCGGCGCTAATTATGCTGCACATTTGGCGTAATTGTTGTAATTACTCTCTGTGCGTTGACTTTGAGTATGCTCGTGCTCGTTGACATGTACTTTGCTTATGCTTGTCGACATGTACCTTGCTCATGCTCGTCGACATGTACCTTGCCCGTGCTCGCAGACATGTTCCTTGCTGGAGCTCGTCGACATGTACCTTTCTTATGCTCGCACCCAAAGCTTTGCAATATTGAGATTTGGCCTCATATAATAATTTATGGGTCTGAGCCCATATTATTATTTAATTATTGCTGCCACAACAGACATATAGATAAATATGTGTATAATTTTTTAAGTGTGCATATAAATTAATATTTCTTTTTTTAATAGTATACAAATTTATGTTGGACACTAGAAAAAAATGCAAATTTCTATTGGACGAAAGAAATATTTTAAAAGGCTTAGTCTTGTATGCACCAGTTACACCGTGCAACTCAAGTTCATTTATGAAAAATTACACAAAATACTACTGAAAAGTTACACATATTATTACTGAAAAGGGTATCTTTAATACTTTAACTTTTCAATAATAAATTGTACAACTTTTTAAAAATGAACTTGAATTGCACGGTGTAACTGGTGCACAAGAGACTTACTCATTTCAAAAATTTTAAATCCAATATAATTTAACTCATAACTTCGAACAATCACCTAAATCTTAAAAAAAACGAACCCTCTAAGAATTATTGTTCTTATTTATTTTATAAATTCATTCAATTTAATCATAATATCGTGACATCATATCATCAATCATGGCCTTGGTGCTTTCTTAAACATTGCGAATGAGCCCCGATTCAGATCTCGTTTTAACGGGAACAAAGTGAACCGTAGGAAAACAACCATTTATAACTCTTTTTTTTCTTTTTCTTTCTTTTTGAAACCAACAACCTTCTATAATTAGGTTCAATTCTCCCTTCCATTCCGGAATATACTAATAAGTAAATAAATAAACAAATAATAATAATCAGTAACGCTTTTCCAATTTCCAATCTTTGCTGCATGCTAAACACCTCCTCCACCCTTCCGCCGCCGTGTCTCTGCTACCCTCTTCTGGTATATATATATATTTATTATCCCCACACTACACTCTCTGTGTGCTAATTGTTAATATATTTGCACCCATTTTTAATTGTTTATTTCTTTGTGATTTTCTGTTAATTTTTTTCCTAATTGGAGTTTAATTATGGATCTCCATTTCTCAAATTATGGTGATAATTAGGATTTGCTTGCGGATTCTGACAGCTAATTTGACATATTATAATCGTTTTGATAATTCTGTTTCTCTTTACTGCAACTCTACTTTTTCTCTTTATTTTATTTGGTAATTTTGTTTTCACTCTTTTGACTGATTAGAGGTTCTATTACATCCAATGAATATACATCTATCCCGTGAATTTTCAACTAATATATTTTAGAGTGAGAAAGAGAATGCCAGGAAAGGAATATTTGATTGGATTCTGCTTTTCATTTTTCCGTTTTATAAATTCCCTCAAATTTACACTAAAAAATAGTATAGAATAGAGCTTGTGATCTTCTATTCACTGGAAACTGAACAGAGAATAAAAGAGATGTCGTAATCAAGGTAAAAAAAATGGGGAAATTATGTGTTATGATTGATAAAGAATGAATAGGATAATTTCTTTTATTTATTGGCTCTTTTGGCTAATGAGTAAAAGGGAAAGAGAAGATACTAATTGTTTATTATAATTCAATGTCTTGTTAATGGTGTTTGGATTGAGTTATCAAAGAATTAGAAAGAAGGAATTTAATTAAAAACCATTCTTGTTGGAAACTGATGATCTGTTTTTGCAGTGGAGCATGATTTGAAGAGACATACATACAATTGAGCGGAGCGGATATACATATATATATATATATAGATACAGATATTGGTTTTTTTTTATCACTCTTGTGGTAAAAAAATATAAGTGCAATGGATGAGAATGGGGAAAACAAGGTGCAAGGCAGTAGACAAGTTGCTAAGTGGAAGGAATTCCTTCAGAAATGGCAGCAAGCAACCCGCGGCGCTGGACAATCGGGTGATGTTTGTTCGGGCATTTCGCCCGAGATAAGTTGGAGGCTGAAAAACTCGAATGTACAGTGCGACTCCGACGAGGAGAGCTGCCAAAGCTTAGAGATGCCGAGTGACGTGCCCCGAGGTTTCCTTGCGGTGTACGTGGGGCCCGAGCAACGCAGGTTCATCATTCCCACTAGCTATCTGAGTGATCCTTTGTTCAAAGTGCTGCTTGAAAAGGTTGAGGAGGAGTTTGGTTTTGATCACACTGGTGGCCTCACCATCCCCTGTGACACTGAGACCTTCAAATATCTTCTGAAGTGCATGGAAAATCACAAGAAACAAGGTTCAACTCTATATTATCAAACATCTTTATGCCTATTATTAATTAGATGTAGTAGTAATTTTCTATTTTGGGTAGATAGACTATTTATTGTGGACGACTATTTAAGGCAACGTGGACTAATTTTCATGAACGGAGAAAATAAAAGAGAATTAGTTTACTGAAGCATTCTGTGTATGATAATTATGCAGGTGAAACGTCATTGCCAAAAGAAGAGATTAGAGCCGATTAGTTTAGTTATGCCACACACGGCCGGGTTTGCTTACCAGATTTTTTGTTTTTGCATTCTCGAAGAAGAAGAAGGGGAAGTTAGATAATTTATGTCTTTTGTTTGATCGCCCCGCCCTATTGGGAAGGCGATCGTGGATGTAAACTTTGTTTCTCCATCCCCTCCATGTGTTTTGTTGTGTTAGAGCTGAACTAAAAGATCATATTCATGGTTTTAAATGTGCATGGTATGTTGGACTATTCTCTCTTGAAATTATCATTGTTTTGCATGATCCAATTGGTTCCTTTATATTGGATGATTTATATATAGGTTCAAGAAAATTATTATATTTACAAATAGGTTCAAAATATTTGAACAGAAGCACTTTTTTTTTTTTCTGCACAGCACATATTTGTAAATATAGTAAAAAATACATAAAGATAGTTTTTGTCCTATTTCCACTTCAAGAGTTCAATTTAGATTTTCATTTAGAGTGTCTCCAGCTGATATATATCCAATCCCCAAAACCTCCCCAACCTCTTACTATGTCTATTAATACACTCTCATTTTATTATTTGGATTTTAAAATTCACATATTTTGGTGACATTTCTAAAACTATCATATAAAAATATTTATCCCAAATTTAAGTTAACAATGTTAAAAAAAATATAGTCTCTATATTTTGTATAAACTCTTTTAAGAAAATTATCAACAAGACCAATGAAGATTGTAGATATTCTATGACCAGCTCTACTTTATGCGATAAATCACATTACTTGAAATGCCTACACAATATTAGTTTCTTTATATTACTTGATGTTCTTGTAATACGGATTCTAAAACTAAATATACGAGCATGATAAATTATTACACATCTATCTCAATTTGTTTTTCGTTCTAAGGTGTTTCACATGAGTAAAGAAAATTATTAAATAGCAATAAATATATGAGTAATGCAAAAATTTTATCCTTTGAAGTATATAGGAATGTTCAACGTGAATAGATATCTCCATATAAACTTCAATCAGCATGGTAAGGTTGGAATGTAACATCAAATTTTTTCTTATTTAATCAATTATTTCTGGACAAAAAAGATACTTTAGAAAGAAAAATAATTTGGGAGAGTGAGTATTCAAAAATAATAATTGTATCACATGTTATCTCTAAATTGCATTATTTGGAATGTATACGATATATTACTCGAGATTCCTACAAAATATAACTTTGAATGCCTACACATTATTATTTTTCTGTGATTAACAATACTTTTTGTTAGTTGTGAACGAATTTGCGGGTTTAGTTAGACATGTCTTTGTTATTGTAACCTATCTAAGGAGTATATTGGATTAGAATTTTAAAGAATTTTTTTTTAGCTAAAGAAAATTATGCAGATTTAAAAAATTTGCCCATCAATAAATTAGTGCCACTGGTTTTGGACTTCTTGATTGAGAAATTTGGTATTATTCGTGGAGAGGGGGAAGAATTTTGGTACTAATTAATTTCATTCCCTAATCATTGTAATTTTTATTTTTGTGGATTTTTTGCTGATAGAGTTATGTGTTTTAGAATAGGAAAATGAGATAGCAGATGAATATTTCAGAAAATTTGTAAAATTAATATATAAATTAATAAGTGAGTTATACTTAAAGAACAATTTTTAATAAATGAACAATTGAGTAATATTCAATGAACATCAGAGTAATAATATATGCTATAGTCAATAATACTCCAAGTTTAATATATAAATTAATAAATGACACTTATAAAATAATTTATAATACCCAAAGAACAATTGCGTAATACTCATGCTATATTCAACAAAACATGAAGAGCAAGTTAGTACTGTCCAAAGAACAAGTTAGTAATATCCCAAAAAATAACTCATTAATTCCCCAAGAACAAGTCTACGTAATACCTCAAGAATAGCTCACTAATACCCCAATAGCAAGTCTACGTAATACCTCAAAATTAACTCACTAATACTCCAAAACAATTCAGCAATACCCGAAAAACAAGTTAGTACTCCAAGAACACTTGTAATACACGAAGAATAAGTTACTAATATCCCAAGAATAACTCACTAATACCCAGAGAACAACTCATTAATACCCCAAATAACAAGTCTGCAAGGTTGTAGAAGTCGGAAATGGTAATCGGACGCTTTTTGGCCACCTAGCGCCTAGGGCTGCCTAGTTTTTTTTTTTTTTTAACAAAAATTATAAAAAAAAAAGGGCCGCCTAGACTCGAAAACGCCTAGAATTATCGATTTTGTAGAAATCGGGTCGGCAAGAGGCAAATCTCTGCATCACTCTGTAATACCCAAAAAAACAAATTAGTAATACCCAAAAAACACCTCACTAGTACCCCAATAATAAGTTTAAGTAATGTTTCAAAAACAACTTACTAATAGCTCAATTGTTAAGAAAACACATATTGCACTGTTTATTGTGTAATTTCGAAAAATCAAATTATAGTCCAAATTGAACTTAAAATCAATGTGCATGAAATACACTCAAGTGTATATAACTTTTTGCAAAAATAAATTATTATTGAATTAACATATTGTTGATAGAATTTACTAATCGATGTTTGTTTATGTGGCTTTACAACATATTAATCCTATCAAACAATAATCTTTGAATTAATGTTCTTGGGGAGTGAGAGTAAAGAGTTTCAGAGAGAGAAATATTGCAGTAGGGATTGTATTAATTTCCAGAATTGTGAGAATTGTGTGAATAGTACAAGAGAGGTCTTATTTATAGGTGTGCGAGTGTGAGACGGCACCTTACGAGCCTACGTGGCTTCCGGTGTTGATGAGAGTTCCCTACCCTCGTCTTGATCTCTCACACCGCTTCCCCTACCGTGCCTCGTCCTACTACTATGCCTTAGACTAGATGAGCCTCATTAAAAATCTCGCCGTAAACCACCCTTGTGGACAAACCGGACGGAGGGAAAAAAAGCGCGCCATCGGGGTCCTATTGACTAACGAGTGAACTTATGGGCGAGCTCCCAACGAGCTCCGGTAGGTTGGGCGAGCTCTCGAGCCTTGACCAGATTTCGGGGTATCGGGCGAGCTCTGGTGTACCCACAGACGGGCGATCTCTGGACCTTCTCCAGCTCGGATGAGCTCTGGCGACCTAGCAAACCTTGGGGATTATTTTTGAAACCGACGTATTAATTCGCCATATCAACATTTGCCCCCCAGCTCGCGCGCATCATGACTTTGTCCAATGTGTGGGCGAGCTGGAGAACTTGAGGTCTGGCGAACTATTCCCGGGGGCGCCGAGCTTGTAGGCGAGCTGTGCCTCGGAGGTCGCCTCGGCCGACACGATGCGGGATCCCAAGCGTCACGCAAGTCTCTTGGCATCTCGATTCCCGCCCATAATAATGATAACTTTTCAAATTCCTTGCAAAAAGGCCCCTGGTCTTTTGGGAATTTTGAGCTTGTGCCCCGCGCCTATAAATAGACGAAAATGAAGAATTTCCTCACTTTGCTTCCTTCATTTCTCAGAGCGCATTTCTGGCGATCAATCCTCTGCTCTAGACGTGCCTGCCAAGGTAGAGACCCGGATTTCTCCTCTCTTTCCTTGTTCTACATTTTCGAACGCCTTCATTATGTCTGAGAACTCCTTAAGCCATACCCCCACGCATCGTGACCTGGGCAAAGGACAAGTGACCGATGACCTTCCAAACCCCCGAATAACACCTGTGGTCCTCTCCTCGAGCTCTGGGGCGAGCTCTGAAACCTCCCCAGACAGTAGCGAGCTCTCAGGGTCAGTTCGCTCTGACTCCAGCGAGCAAGCTACTAGTTCTGGTGAGGAATCACCCCTCCGCGAACTCTGGGATTACTCAGAGCGAGCTCGCGGGGGAGCAGCGACTCCCGCTGAAGAGGCTCAGGAGGAGGTCGCCGAGGTTGGGGCCGGCGACCTTGCTGGCGAGCTGGCCCGTGAGGTCGACGAAGAGGTCGATGAGGATACGGGGACGGAGGTCACTTACGAATACCTCAGTTTTATCGACTTTCCCTTCCCCAAGCTCCCTGAATATCAAGTCTCCGCCGAGGTCGTAAATGAGTTCGACTGGGGCGAATATGTGAGATCTCATAGGGCGAGCTTCCCTCTACCCCGGCGAGCTCCGATTCGAAAAGCCGCTGGCAAGTCTGATCTTAAGGCCAATGGGGTGGAGAGCATCATGAGCGAGTTCACCCTTCCGGATATTCGGAGGCGGTTCTGCATCCCGCTGGACATTTTTATGTATCCTGCCGAGGAGAAAGAGCGAGCCGACCTCCCCCCTGCTGGGCTCACAGCCATGAATTACCACACCCTGAAGGCAGGGCTCACCCTTCCCCTCCACCCCATAATTGGGCAATTTTTGGCGGACACGGGCCTCGCCATCACCCAACTCACTCCGAATGCATGGAGCAATTTGTTGGCCGCCCTGACTGTCTTCGGCCTCGAGGGTTATGAAAACCGGCTGAGCACGGCGGAGATTAACGAGCTCTTCATCGTGATCAGACAAGCGAGGGAGGGGAAGGGATATTACTCTTTTCAAGCTCGCCCGGGGGGCAAATTTTTAGGCGACCTCCCTAATAAAGTCCGGGATTGGAAAGAGCAGTTCTTTTTCATCGGGGGGGATTGGCGAGCTTCCAATGGCCGCGGAGGGTGCATTCCTACCCCCGAGACCTACGGGGAGGTGAGTTGTAGGTGGCGTACCTTAGTGTGTGTGCGTCGGATTAGATTACTGATCTAATCTATCTTTTTGCAGGTTTGAAGCGCCACAAGTCAAGCCGCGGGAGACCGGCAGTTTCGATAGGTTTCGAGTTTGTGCGGACGGTGTGTTGCTTGCGGGAGAAAAAGGACTGTGAGATCGAACATCTGTGTCAACACCACTGCCACCGGCTCACCGGTCTAATCATCTCGCCACACCACCTCGCCGGTCGAGGTTTTACGCCTTTCCATTATCGAGCTTCCAGAGCTCGCTGTCTTGTATGTCAAGGTCGCCGAACTGACTTGGTTGTTTGTTGTACAGGTGCAGGTCCTATTGACGAGCTCCCGCCCGTTGAGGTTCCCGAAGCTTATCACTTCCTAGCTCGGCAGCTGAAGATGGGTAAGCCTCGTCCGGGGAGGGAAGGCATCCCTTCGGGGGCGGTCTTGGACGCTACCAAGAAACTAGAGCTCGCCAAAGCCGCTGAGAAGGCTGGGGGCTCTAGCTCTCAGAAGACCTCGGCACCTCCCCCGACAAAGGAGAAGGTCGCCGGAGCCAAAAAAAGGGGCGGCCCGAGGCTCAGGTCCTGAACGGGGTGCCCAACCACCTCCGCCCCATCAGACGAAGCGAGCTCTCCACCGGGGAGATGGCTCGCGAGTGAGTGAAGAGGAAACTCGCCTCGCCAAGCGAGCCAGGGCTGAGGGCGGCTCTGGATCAAGCCAAACGGGGTCCGGGCGAGCTCTTACTGTTCGACCTTCTCTAGCGCCTCCAACTCCTCAGAGTGCGCCCTCGCCGCCTCCCTAGGGGGTCCCTATTCGGGACGATACCCTGCTCGGGCTCAACCCCGATAGGTTTGGGTAAGTGGGCGACCTCTTTTGAGTTGGAAGCCTTGGCAATCTCCTTGGTTTTTGCTAACTGATCTGAGTATGTGCAGGTACACTCCTGCCGAGTTCCCGCAGCGACCTGAGCCTCTCCATGTCGCCGAGCGGTGCCGGGCCCTGAATTCATCGAGGGACCTTCCCGATGGGGTAGCTCGTCGGGTTTTTACCGAGGCCCCCAAATACCTCTCCGCCTCGGAGCTCGGGATGATCGAGAGGTAGAAGTCTGCTGACAGGGCGAGGCTGGCGATGCACTACGCCTGCGCAGCGATGGCGGCGGCTCAGCTCGTTAGCGATGATATCGCCGCCTCAGATAGAGCTCGCCACGATACAAATAAAACGCTCACTAAGGTGGGCGACGAGCGGAAGAAGGCGCTTGAGGAGCTCGCGAGGGCGGAGTCCAAAGCGAAGGCCTCGCTGGAGGCGGAGCGTCTTGCAATTAAGAAGGCCGAAAAACTCCAGGCCGACCTCCGCCAACAATAGGCCGAATTGGAAGCAGCTCGCCAGACGCTCGCTGCTCGGGAGGAGGAGCTCGCCTTGACCCGGGTTGAGGTAGGGCTCCTCCGGGATCAGAGCCGGGGGAATTCTGAGGAGTACCGCAAGCTGCGGGAGGAGGTTGCCACTCAGGCTCTAGAGATCGCCGAGCTCAGGGGCCGTTCCGACACTGCCATAACGCCCGAGGCACTTGAGCTCGCCGAGGTGGTGGCCACTGACAAGGGCTTCGTGCTCTGTTTTGCTGAGGTAATCCGCTCCTTCCAATGGGCGCTGATTAATAATGACAGCGAGTGGGAAGCCCTCGTCAGCGAGTTTGAGGACTGCCTGGAGAAGTCCTCGATCCCCCCCGGCACGGAATTGAACATTGGGGACCTCGCGGGCTATGGGATCAATCTCGACGCTGCTCGTCTGAAATTCAACATTATCCAGACGAAGCAGGTCTTGACTGCTGACCTCGCCCAAGAGACTGAGGGTGCAGAGGGGGATGCTGGAGGTGAGGCCCCGCCGACGATGGAGCAGATGCAGGAGGTCTGCGGGGACGCGATGATAAACATTAGCGAGCTCGGCACAAGCGGACTCTCCGGGAATATCACTCCTGATGCCGAGCTCGCCATGCCCATCCGCCAGGTCGCCCCCGAGTCCTAGGCCCCCTCTATTACTGCTTTCTTAGCTTAGTTTACATTTTCCAAGTTGTAGTAGGTCGCCGGGTTGCGGAGCTCGCCCAGAAGGAGCTCCATTTTTGTAGTCTTTACTTTTTGTCCAAGTAGATTTAGCTCGCCGGGCACGTGCAGCTCGCCCAGAAGGAGCTTTTTGTAATTCAAAGACGGCTAGCTGGTCGGCCTTTGTGGCCAGCACCACTACTAATACTTAGGATTTTTTCAAGTATATTTTTGGCTTGAAAATCTCTTAAGTATCCTTTTGAATATAAGTCGAGCATTTTTTGTCCAACTTTTTTCATTTATGTTTTTGCGCTTTTACGTTATAATTTCTTAGAATAGCTCGTTCTTGTTTATTTTCCTGGTACGTAATTGTTCGTCTTATTCTACTTTGAGAAGCGAATCGTTCGTTTTACGTCACTTTCGACTACGAATTGTACCTCTGTTTTGAGAGTGCGTATTCTTCGTCTTATGCCACTTAGGGCCGCGAATCGTTCGTCTTAGGCCACTTAGGGCAGCGAACTGCACTTCGATTGATTCACGTTGGGCCATTGGGTTTCATGAACCTTGCCTTAGACGTTTCTGTCTTTTTCGCGAATTTTTCTAACTTGTGGCAGTAGGTGTTTAGCAACCCTTTAAGAAGGGTACCTTCGCGACCTTGGGCACTTTGGCCTTTGCCTTCGAGCTATTTAATTACAACGTTTGGGACCTTGGTCCTTGCGCATTGCAAATTTTTTTTTTTTTGAGCAAGTGGGCGAGCTAGGTTTGGCGAGCTACCAGGAGTAGTGGGCGACCAAGTGCAGCTCGCCTGGTTGGGGAGCTGCGCAGGTCCAAACACTTGGGAATTTTTCTGAATTTTTTCAGCAACATAATTTACATCGGTTGCCATCTACATTTCTGATGCCAACCTTCGACTAGTCTATTACAGAATTATAGTCTATTGGTAGAACTTTTTTAGATGTGCCGAGCTCCAGGTGTATGACGAAGCTTTGCCTTCTGCGTCTTCTAGATCATAGGTACCGTTCGGCCAGGCTGCAGTGACCCGGAATGGTCCTTCCCAATTTAAACCGAATACACCTGGTGGGGCCATCAATTTCTTTTTCAACACCAGGTCTCCGACCTTGAACTTTCGGTCTCGGACCTGAGAGTTGTAATATTTTTCCGCTCTGCGCTTGAAGGTGGCGTTTTTCATTTCTGATGAAGCTCTGGTCTCTTCGATCAGATCTTTTTCTACTGCCAAGACTTCATCATTCTTTTCTTCATCATATCCCACCACCTTCCAAGTCTTGTTCTGGACTTCTATCGGGACCACGACTTCAGTCCCGAAGGCTAGGGCAAACGGGGTCTCCCCGGTGCTGGCCCTATAGGAAGTTCTATAGGACCATAGGACCTCCGGGAGTTCGTCTGCCTTCAATATGTGTTTCAGGATCTTGTTCACCGCCTCGACCTGGCCGTTCGACTGGGGGTGATACGGAGTTGAGTAATGCTTCTTGATGTTCCATGAACTGCAGAAGTCCCTCAACTTCTGTCCGTCGAACTGCCTTCCATTATCAGTGATGACCGACTGCGGGAGTCCAAACCTGCAGATCAGGTTTTTCCAAATGAAGCCGATCATCCTTTCTTGGGTTATGGTTGTGAGAGCTTCGGCCTCAGCCCACTTAGTGTAGTAGTCTACTGCTACTACAGCGAACTTTACACCGCCTCTACCAGGTGGAAATGGGCCGATCAAGTCGATACCCCATTTCGCGAAAGGCCATGGGCTGAAAACCGACTTAAGCTGGTTGGCTGGGGAGTGGATGTTAGGTGTGAAAAGTTGGCACTTTCGGCACCTTCGAGCGAAGCTGATGGCATCTTTTCGAAGAGTGGGCCAGTAGTAGCCTTGTTTGATCGTTTTATATGCCAATGCTTGCCCCCCAGCGTGACTCCCGCAAATCCCTTCGTAAATTTCTTCTAACACTTCGGACCCCTGCTTCTTAGTTAGGCATTTGAGTAGGGGTAGAGAGAATCCACGTTTATAGAGCTGACCATCCAGCAGCGTATATCTGGCAGCTTGCTTTACTAACCGGCTAGCTTCCCAGGCGTCTACGGGGGTTGTTCCGTCTGCTAAGTATTTTCGGATTGGAGTGCACCAATCTTCACCATCTTCACTATCCTCTCGCCCCCCACTCGAGGTCTGATTTATTTTGTAATCGGACGTCGAGGGGTTTTTCAGTGTGGTGATCACAACCTCCGTGAATTCGGCTTCGCCGTTGCTAGTAGCTAGCCGGGCTAGAGCATCTGCTTGTGTGTTTTCTAGTCACGGTATTTGATTGATGTAAACTTGTGTAAACATCGAGATCAGATGCGCGGCTATCTTCTGGTAGGTCATCATCTGCTGGTCTTTTGCTTCAAATTCCCCCCGGACTTGGGATATTATTAGCTGGGAATCTCCGAAAACTTGAAGATTGGTTGCCCCCACAACTAATGATAGCCTAAGTCCAGCTATCAACGCTTCATACTCCGCCTCATTGTTGGTTGCTCGAAAGTCGAACCGAATTGCGGAGGTGAAGACTTGTCTGTCTGGGCTGATCAGGACCACACCGGCCCCTGCTGCCATGCTATTTGATGATCCGTCCACGTAGAGATGCCACGGAGCTATACGCCCCCTCATCGGATCTTGTGGGAAAGTTAGCTCGACGATGAAGTCGGCCAGTGCTTGTCCCTTGATCGCTGTTCGGGGTGCGTAGGTTATACCGTATTGGCTGATCTCCAGTGACCATTTCAGCAGGCGTCCGGCAGTGTCTGGGCGCTGTAGTATTTGACGCAGTGGGAACGTTGTCAGCACCTCTATTGGATGGTCAAAGAAGTAAGGCCTCAATTTTCTAACACTCATCACCAGTGCATAAGCCAGCTTCTCTGTTGGGGTGTACCGCAACTCAGCTTCATGTAAGACTTGGCTCACGTAGTACACTGGGAGGTGTGTTTTCGCCTCTTCTCGGACCAGGACGGAGCTGATGGCCACCTCCGACGCGGCTAGGTACAGATACAGCTTCTCTCCAGGTATTGGTTTCGACATAATCTGTGTGTCCGCCAGGTATATTTTGATATCTTCGAAGGCTCGTTGGCAGTCATTTGTCCAGACGAAGTGGTTTTTGAGGTGGAGCTTGTTGGCCTTGGCCGCCTCTTTGTACCTCCGTGTGTTTGCTTTAATTGCCTCGAAAAATGGATGATTTCTGTTGCCGGACCTGGAGATGAATCTGTTAAGGGCTGCCATGCACCCTGTCAGCCTTTGAATTTTTTGGATGGAGTCGGGTATCCCCATCTCAATTATGCATTGGACCTGTGTTGGGTTGACCTCAATCCCC
>JAPKLY010000001.1:2055772-2107209 GCA_026898435.1 Prunella vulgaris
CATCTCGGGTCACCTCCGGCGGAGGGTGCTCAAAGGTCGTGCGTCTCGCGGACGCACGTCCCCGAGGTGCCTCACTCTGGGGTGACCTCTCAGTGGCGGGTTGGAACTGGCGTCCGCCGTGGGGGCCTAACCGGTCAGTGGCGGGCCTCCTCAGCCTTTCGTGGGCTGACCTGCGTGGCTGCTGGTCGGAGTCCCCATGGGACGCAGCTGGGACTGCCGTACGCTCATTTTCTTCATACCTCGGGCCCAGGCGGCCTTGGAGGACTTCCCTCCTTTGAGATTGGTGGGTGCCAGATGCCCCGGTGTAGGCCGACTCCCTTCCAGTGTAAGGAGCGGGACCCTCCTCCCCCATTTTGGCCTTGCCGGTCCTCTCCCTGCGCTGGCGAGCTTGTGCCGAGCTCGCCTCCTGCTCGGTGGGGAGTACGCTGTAGTCCCCCCTGGTTTGGGTGCCCTGGGTGGGCCTGGTATGCTCCCTGGTTTCGGCGGCTGGAGCTCGCCTGGGTACTAGGGCGAGCTCGTCCTGCTGTCGCTGCTGCAACCTCTGTAGGGTCGCGATGGTGCGTTGGAGCTCGTCAGGATTGCTGACCAGGTCCCTCAGAGCGGGGGCCAAGTCTTCCTGTGTCACCGCAATTCGCGGAGGTCGCGGAGCTGCGGTGCTCTTCTGGGGAGGTGGTTGTGATGTCTCCACCATCTGGCGTGAGGTCTCTACCTCGGCCTGGTTTTGATCGCCCCCTTTAGACCTTCCTGCAGCTGTGGAGGCCTGTCCCTTGGCGGCTCGAGTGTTAGCCATTTTTGGGTTTCGGAGGGGGTAACTTGCTGAAGGGCGTCGAAGTGGAGGGAGGTCGCCGGAGTGGTTGTCGTCCAGCTTAGGAGGAGCTGTGCGAGTTTTCGTCTAGCCTCGTGTGTGACGAATTGTCCGAAATTCGGTTTATTCGTGTGCACGCGTGCGTTTGAAAACTTGTTCCGGACCAATTTCATGAAATCCGAAGACTCGGGTTTTTGTCTGGAAATCTGGGTTCTTCGTTCAAGGGATGAGGGTGTGTGTGTATCTTCAAGTGTTCTTGAGTTTTATCAAGAACACCTTCAAATCTTCAAACCTTCAACCAAACCCTAACTTTTTATTCTTGAATTTTTTAATTTTTCAGATTCGAGACCCTCCTTCTAGCGCCAAATTGTTGATAGAATTTACTAATCGATGTTTGTTTATGTGGCTTTACAACATATTAATCCTATCAAACAATAATCTTTGAATTAATGTTCTTGGGGAGGGAGAGTAAAGAGTTTTAGAGAGAGAAATATTGCAGTAGGGATTGTATTAATTTCCAGAATTGTGAGAATTGTGTGAATAATACAAGAGAGGTCTTATTTATAAGTGTGTGAGTGTGAGACGGCACCTTACGAGCCTACGTGGCTTCCGGTGTTGATGAGAGTTCCCTACTCTCGTCTTGATCTCTCACACCGCTTCCCCTACCGTGCCTCGTCTTACTACTATGCCTTAGACTAGATGGGCTTCATTAAAAACCTCGCCGTAAACCACCCTTGTGGACAAACCGGACGGAGGGAAAAAGAGCGCGCCATCGGGGTCCTATTGACTAACGAGTGAACTTATGGGCGAGCTCCCAGCGAGCTCCGGTAGGTTGGGCGAGCTCTCGAGCCTTGACCAGATTTCGGGGTATCGGGCGAGCTCTGGTGTACCCACAGACGGGCGATCTCTGGACCTTCTCCAGCTCGGATGAGCTCTGGCGACCTGGCAAACCTTGGGGATTATTTCTGAAATCGACGTATTAGTTCGCCATATCAACACATATGTCTAATTTATTTTAATTGGTATTAATTGAGATTAATATCTAATAATAATTCATCCTTAATTAATGGAATGGTCAAGATTTAAAATGAAATAAATCTTTTTATTTATCTCTATACTATATTATGAACAAGTTATGAAATCAGACAAAATTCTCTATTTCAAATTCTTCTATTCTCATTAACTCTGACATAAAGAATTAATCTCGATTTTATATTTTAAGTGTTTTAATCTTGATAATATATTTTAAAATTTTATAAATATATACAATATCTATAAGTCTAATAAATGTATTCATAATATCAAATTTTATATTTATTTTTTTAATCTCAATCGTTTATCTTAAATTTTATACTTCTATAAATTTAAATTATATAACATTATTATTCTCATCTTTTAACCTTACTTTTTGTGTGTCTCTTGCTTCTTCTTATTATTTGTAAGTTCATATTTTACATATAAAAATTTGGTGAGATAATTTTTTTTTCTATTGCTACATAATTTTCGTAGTCTTCTTTTTTTATTTTTGCAGGTAATTTTAATTACTATAATTGTTGATCGATTTGATTTAAGGTTCTAATGTTTGAATTATTTTTTCGTCTTTTTAATCTTCTTTTTTTTTTTGCATGTTTTTAATATTTTAACGTTCAAGTTATTTATTTATCTTTTATGTTCAATTTTTTTGCAGATTCGTATATTATATTTAATAATTGCTGAGAGAACTTTACATACTGGACGCAAAATGTGATTAAGAATGTTAAAGGTTTGCGAAATTACAAGAAAAAAAAACAATTTACTCGAATTCATTGAAAAAATTTATCAAACAATTCGAGATCATAAATTTTGTGCTACAAGATATATCTTAATATTTATTTTAGG
The DNA here is from genome assembly GCA_026898435.1 of Prunella vulgaris. NCBI lineage: Eukaryota > Viridiplantae > Streptophyta > Magnoliopsida > Lamiales > Lamiaceae > Prunella > Prunella vulgaris. The sequence continues at coordinate 2,058,456 of JAPKLY010000001.1, forward strand.
CTTAATTGCAAAATAAATCACCACATTTTCGTGAATTGCAATTTAACCTAAATTTTTGAATTTTGGCAAAATAAACATCACCTTCCATATTTTTCCGCAGTTTAAACTGGGCAACTTGTCCGTTGTCCAAAAGATGATGTAGACAAATAAATGCAAATTTATCATCTCAATAAGCATCCACATTATTAAATATCTAAAAATATAAATAAAATTATTAATATTATAAATATAAAAATAATTAAATACACATATAATTTAAAAAAAGTAGTCATCTTTTAAATTTTTTTAAAGTTGAATGTATTTCAGAAATAAATCAAAATTAGAAAATAATAAATTAAATGTTATATTGTCTAAAAAATAAATAAATATTTCATTATATTTAAACTTAAAAATATTTTTTTAAATATAATTTTAAAAAAATATCAAATATTAAAAAAAAATCCAAAATTATATATATTCCCTCTAAAAAATAAAAATATATTGAATTATATTAAAAATTAAATAATTTACTTATTTTTATAAATAAATATTCATATACATAATTTTTATTTGTTTTTAAATATAAAAAATTATTTATATTTCTTAAAATCATAAAAGCTCACACAAAATAAATAATTCCAAAAGTATATTTAAAAATTAAGATTATATATGTGTATATTTTTCCTTAAAAATATAATAATTAAATATATAGTTATTGTAAATAAATTTGAATATTTTTATTGTACTTTTAATATTTTATTTTAATTTTTAAAAAAATATTTTAATTTTTATATTGTTAATTTATTATTTTTTAACTTTTATTTATTTTTAAAATACATTCAAACTTTTTAATTTTAAAAAATATGTCTATTTTTGTTAAATTTTTATGCATTTATTTTATTTTTATATTTATAATATTAATATTTTATTTATGTTTTTATATATTTAATGATGTGGATGTTTATTGGGATGATGAATATGCATTAGTTTGTCCACGTCATCTTTTGGGTAATGAAAAAGTTGCTCGAAGTTTAAATTGCAAAACATATTAAATGTGATGATTTATTTTGCCAAAATTAAAAAATTAAGATTAAATTGCAAAGGTGGTGATTTATTTTGTAATTAAGTCTTTATTTTATGTTAAGGAAGTTTGTAATTCTTAAGTTCTATTGTAATTTTGTAATTTTTTATTACATCTGAACAAAGTATATTTAAATCTCTATTTAAAAAAAATTAATATATATATAAATATTATATTTATAAATTTATTTGATTAAAAGCCGAAGATAAATAGTTCTGATTTGATTTGGATTATTATATTAACTTGGCATAATTTTGGAAAATAAATATATTTATAATGTTGTTTGTTATAGAAACGATTTAATACGTTTGCTTCAAGAATAGGCCTCTTGTAAATTTGTGTTAACATGAACGAATAATATCACTATTAAAAAAAATATGCTTAATTTTTTTATTAATAATACTGTATATACATAAAATTGATAATTAAATAAATCAACTTCACCGTAAATTTACTAAATTCAGATTATACAAGTTTCTGTCTTGACTCAATATCTATAATCAAACATGATAATAATATTATTGATCGAATTGATTTAATTTATATAAAAGTTAATCTAATCAATACAAAATTATCAAATCTTTCCTATCAAATTAATTATTATATTTGATACTATATTTATTAAAAAAATAATTATATATTGAATCAGTCAATATAGTTTTAATTATCCTATAAATATTTTAAATTCATAACTTCTTAATAAGACTTTCAATTATCTTTATTGTGTATTAATAAATTTAAATTTGATTTATTTTAATTATTATATTTATGTAAGTTAATGTTTTGATTTTAATAAGAATTTCAATTATTTTATAATAATTTATCAGAAAACGTAGTTCAATTAAAAAAAAATCTAGTTTAATCGAGATATAAAAGATAGAGAAAGAGCATGGAACATTTCCAATTAGTGAGTAAAGTGAAATAAAAAAAAAAAATTAATCTTGCATGCACCAGTTACGCGGTGCAACTTAAGTTCATTTTTTAAAAGTTACACAATTTATTATTAAAAAATTATATAAATTATTTTAATAATAAATTGTATAATTTTTTAAAAATAAGAAAAAAAAATAACAACTATAAGATATAGGAATGGGCCATGGTCGGCAAACGAATCGAATAAGGGTAATTTAAAGAAAAGAATATTCGAAAATTTTATCTAAAATTGTAGATATTGCCTAATTGCCTAATTTATAGGGGTCGATGAAGATTTTAAATTAAAAATAAATAAATAAAAAAAACCTCTCTCCGCGCAAAATCTGGACCTCATCTGCCACCGCCCGCGTTCAATCCGACGGCTGCCGTTCAATCAGGGTTCTATCGAACATTCTGGAACCTAACACGGTACTAAGATCTGGAGCGCCCACCTATAAAATGCCGCCTCTCATGTCGCTTCTTCCTCCAATCAGAACCCTAATTCTTTGGTCTTAGTCTCTTAGATATTTTTTGTACCATAAATTTAGATCTGCAATTTAGATTACTATAGCAATGGCAGGTAAAGGAGAAGGTCCAGCGATCGGGATCGATCTCGGAACGACGTACTCATGCGTCGGCGTTTGGCAACACGATCGTGTTGAAATCATAGCCAATGACCAGGGTAACCGAACGACCCCGTCCTATGTTGGTTTCACCGACTCTGAGCGTCTTATTGGTGATGCCGCCAAGAATCAGGTGGCCATGAACCCGACGAACACCGTCTTTGGTAAGAGATTTGCTCTCTGATGCTTTATTTTCCTTGTGATTTTGTTTACCATTTTTAATGTAATTTTCGTCTGTAGATCTAAGTTTTAGCGAATACTTCAGTAATTTTTTACTTATAATCTGTTCGAATCGTGTATCTTTTAATGGATCTTGAACGTATCGTACTACATTAATCTAGCTCATAGTGTAGGTTGTAGTTATTTAATCCGCCGTTAGCTTAGGTCGTGAGTGGATTTATTTCGTTTTATTTGTTCTTTTACTTGTGTAAATTTGATCTGTTTCAGACTGATATCAATTTGCGAGGTTTGATTTTATAAGTTTCTGTTGAATCTGATTTTAATTTCCTTTACACACCCGTTTCCGAGTATATATATTGTATCTGTCATGTATATATGTATTGATGATGTATAAGATCTTTCAACCTATATGAAGTTGTTGCATCATGACCTAGATTTTTTGCCCCATTGTTGTGTGGATAATTTTCTGATTTGTTACTCGAACCTGTTGTTGCCGTGTGAAGGTAAATATGTTTATGTAATTGAATGGTATTTGTGGTATTGAATATGATTGCTTGTATGGACGGTTCGTTTTTGCTATAAATATATGCTTTCGAATTTCTTCATATAAATCTGCCTTAATTTGATTATCCACATGGCCATTATTTGAACAGATGCTAAACGGTTGATTGGGAGGCGATTTTCTGATGCTTCTGTTCAAGCCGACATGAAATTGTGGCCATTTGGTGTTATTGCTGGACCTGGTGAGAAGCCCATGATTGTTGTTAACTATAAGGGTGAAGAGAAACAGTTTGCTGCTGAGGAGATCTCATCAATGGTTTTAATGAAGATGAGGGAAATTGCTGAAGCCTATCTTGGTACAGCCATTAAGAATGCTGTGGTGACTGTCCCAGCTTACTTCAATGACTCCCAGCGCCAAGCTACCAAGGATGCCGGTGTGATTGCTGGTCTCAATGTGATGCGTATCATCAATGAGCCCACAGCTGCTGCCATCGCTTATGGTCTTGACAAGAAGGCAACCAGTGTTGGTGAGAAGAATGTCTTGATTTTTGATCTTGGAGGTGGTACTTTTGATGTGTCTCTTCTTACAATCGAGGAGGGTATTTTTGAGGTGAAGGCCACTGCCGGTGATACTCATTTGGGAGGTGAAGACTTTGACAACAGAATGGTGAACCACTTCGTTCAGGAATTCAAGAGGAAGAACAAGAAAGACATTAGTGGTAACCCCAGGGCTCTGAGGAGGTTGAGGACAGCTTGTGAGAGAGCAAAGAGAACCCTCTCTTCCACTGCCCAAACCACCATTGAGATTGATTCTCTCTATGAGGGAATTGATTTCTACACCACTATTACTCGTGCTAGGTTTGAGGAGCTGAACATGGATCTGTTCAGGAAGTGTATGGAGCCAGTTGAGAAGTGCCTGAGGGATGCCAAGATGGACAAGAGCAGTGTCCATGATGTTGTGCTTGTTGGTGGTTCCACAAGAATTCCCAAAGTGCAACAATTGTTGCAGGACTTCTTCAATGGGAAGGAGCTTTGCAAGAGCATCAACCCTGATGAGGCTGTTGCTTACGGTGCTGCTGTCCAAGCTGCCATTTTAAGTGGTGAGGGTAATGAGAAGGTCCAGGATCTTCTCCTTCTCGATGTTACTCCCCTTTCCCTTGGTTTGGAAACTGCTGGAGGTGTAATGACCGTCTTGATTCCCAGGAATACCACCATTCCTACTAAGAAAGAGCAGGTGTTCTCTACTTACTCGGACAACCAACCCGGTGTGTTGATCCAGGTCTATGAAGGAGAAAGAACGAGGACTAGGGACAACAACTTGCTTGGAAAGTTTGAGCTCTCTGGCATTCCTCCGGCACCAAGGGGAGTTCCTCAGATCACCGTGTGCTTTGACATTGACGCCAATGGTATCCTGAATGTCTCGGCTGAGGATAAGACAACTGGACAGAAGAACAAGATCACCATCACCAACGACAAGGGTCGTCTCTCAAAGGATGAGATTGAGAAGATGGTTCAGGAGGCAGAGAAGTACAAGTCTGAGGACGAAGAGCACAAGAAGAAGGTTGAGGCAAAGAATGCATTGGAGAACTATGCCTACAACATGAGGAACACGATCAAGGATGAAAAGATTGCCTCTAAGCTACCAGCTGATGACAAGAAGAAGATCGAGGATGCTATTGAGTCGGCCATCCAGTGGCTCGATGGAAACCAGCTCGCGGAGGCTGACGAGTTTGAGGACAAGATGAAGGAGTTGGAGAGCATCTGCAACCCGGTGATTGCTAAGATGTATCAGGGAGCTGGTGGAGAAGCTCCCATGGATGATGACGTTCCTCCTTCCGGTGGTAGCAGCGCTGGTCCCAAGATCGAAGAGGTCGACTAAGCTCGTCTGTTTTAATGTTTCGTTATTCCTACAACTGCTTTAATTATTTTTGCTGCAAGTTTTAATTTTTCGTTCATGGATTTTTATGACACAATTTTGTTGTTGGCATATTATTCTGCCATCATTTCAATTTTTGGCTGCTAAATATTGCAGTAATTTCTATGAATTTTTGGTTGGCCGCCAGATATATTGTTCCTTTCCAATGCGCATTTTAAATTATATGATCTCACAAAATGGAATATCAGGATATCTCCGAAATGTTGAAAATAACATTCTCAAATAAGGCAGTTTTTTTAGACTTTATATTCTATATTTATGGATTAAGAGTAACAAACAATGAGAAGAATGATATTATAATATTGTTGATGTAAATATTAAAATAATTAATTTTTTAATTATTCATATCTTAATAATAATGTTTAAAAGTTTTAGGAGGCGTTTGTTTTAAATTCTTTAATGGTAATGCGAATGAAATTTCATTTTTTTTTTCTACATATGTTGAATGTGTGTTTGTATTTATGGTGGTTATATCAATAGTGTTGTGCTCCAATTTTGGAAAAAGTTGACAAAAAAGAAAGAGTTGGTTATGATATTGGGGATTGATTGAGGAGGATCTCACAAGGTGAAGATGGAGTAATCAAATGGGGGCGTTGATTACCTTATTTAGGAGGAAAAATAATGTTATGTATTTTATTTGTTCTAATTTGCTACTATAATTACTACAATTATATCTCAATTCTCATTACCATTGAAAGATTTCAATACCAAGCAACCCCTTAGATTTATATTTATTTTAAATTGGGAGTTGTAGAATATAGAGAAATTGAGAGAGTAGGAGTAAGTTGATTTTATTGATCCAGGAAATAATTAAATTATTCTTCCACTAATTATTTTTTTAATAAGGCTTAATATAATTTTTTTTCACACTCTCTTTTACCAAATCAAAGGGTGGATGTGCATGGATATTGTCTCGCTAAAACATTGTCAAGTAGTAACAGAAATTCAATGGAAATATAAATTTTGGATAAGAGTTACTTATTCAGAAGGCTACATCTCTGTCAACTGATATGCACATATGTTATTTTAAATGGATTATAGCTGCATTGTCTTCTGAGATTACTCAAGTTATTTAAATTTTGAGCAAATACTGTTGTTACTTGTTATAGAAAACTTTGTTGATATATGTTTTGTATGTCACCCATGAGTTCGATTTTATTTGTTCGATACAAGCAATATTATATATATATATATATATATATATATATATAGGCTCTTTAATGGTAGAACTCGGTCCACCACATCTTCAAATATATTTGATGCTAAACTTTAATCAATTATATTCATGTAAGTTATTCATCTTTAAATGATTTAATGAGGTACCTATAATAGTTTGTTTAGTTGATCTTCAAGCTATCACCATGTTTTCAAGGATAACTAGTTTGAGAATAACCTTTATGTCTATCCAAAAAATTACCAACATAATTAGAACCAAATATTGCATTATTTGATGTATAGGTGTAACGGTAGCTTTCAAGTTTCAACGTGTTCTTAAGGGTTACAATTCACTATGTGGTCCATTTCTATATTTTATGTAATGAATAATATGTCTGTGTTAATGCTTTCTTTTAAGTATCAAAGTATATTCTTGACATCATTTCAATGATGTTGTGTTGGTTCTAAATTTAGTTAACAGGTTCATTGAAAAAATAATATTTGGCACATATTTAACTTTAAATAAGAATTAATTTTTTTTTCAAATTTCGACCGATCATGTAAGTACTAACTAAATGCACTTTGTCCATATTAAATCGCTTGAAAATTTTCTGACATATGCAGATTAGTGGATAAGTATTCACAAACTTAGTGTTCTAGTTCAAGATTTTAATAAAATTGAGTTTTTCCAAGATTTTTTTTTTTATCTCAAATTTAGATTTCAAATAGTTTGGGATTTCTCTTTATAATTGTCATATTCACAAATTCGAAACTTAATTTTTTTTTATATATATATAACAAATGCATACCGTGATTTAGACTCACTTGAGTTGGATAATAATAGAAGATCATCACACTTACATATAGAAAAAATATTGTCAACAGTGAACCTGAAATGAATTATTAAAGTTGCATGCTGCAATATTACATAAATTCATGCAGAGATATGTGTATTGGTGCACATAACCAATGTCTTAAACATCATTTTGTGATGACCTATGCAAGATGTATGGGGTATCAGATGCATTACAGCCATTCAAATATACCTGCAATAATTATCAAATCTCTTTGATATAAATTATCTTAATAGCGTAAGACTGTGTAATTTATGCTAAGAGTTTTGCAGAGAGAATTTCTTATGGACTATAAAGTAACATATGACCAGTACGTGAAAGCATAATTCAATACCATAAAATACTCAAATGTTCCATAGTATGGATTAGTTTGTCCATAAATATCATCATGTATTTTTTATAAGAATGAAATATTTTATTTTGCATATGATTATGTCTCAGTATTGCTTTTTTTAAAAAATTAGGCTTTGCAAAATAAGGAATATGACTTTGAGTTTACACGAATATCATGCATTAAACTCAAGAAAAACCCAACAAACAAGAATAATCTTCTAGAAATTAGAGTTTTTAAAACAAAAATAAGTTTTGGGCCCTTTCAAACAAAATTTAAGGACTTTTGTATGTATTATGTGTCTTCTTTGAAATTCTACAAAACAACTACTTAGAATAACTTTTTTTCAAAAGCTGTTAAAAACTGTTTTAAGTGTTTCAAAATAAGCATTATGTCTATTATGCATTTTCAATGTTGATTGAAAATAAATTTTTAAAAACTGAATTTTAAATCCGTAACTCAAGTAGTACGTGAATTGAAAAGTCTCAAATATGTCTGTAAATCCTGAAACAAACGCTTAAAGACATGTACCTTTAAACGTTATAACCTAATAAAACTATTGCTGTATTTTATGAAAAAGAGGGAGCATTATATCCTCAAACCAAGATGATGGGAAGCGCATTATACTTAGGCCAATTGCGGACGGATGAAACAGTGTGTTGTCCTAGAATCATCATCTTCTTTTCGAGCAAAGGAATTTTTTTTTAAAAAAAAATGCAAGAATAAAGTTGCAAAACCTACACTCAAGAAGCGAATTAAAATGTGGGAACTGCGTTACATAAGATTGTCGAGTTGAGCCTGCAAATCTTGTATTTCAACCATCTTAACTACATTTTGTATGTCCTCCACAGAATACTCTGACTTAAGCAGAGATTCTACTTGAATATGCGCTTCAACAATGTTGGTCCTGCACATCAGCGTAAAACAATATAAACAACATATTCAATGTATAATTGTAGAACAAACTTGTGATCGATTTTGGGGGAACTTGTTTTGAATTCTTCAATGTGAATGAGAATAAAAATTTATACTTTCTCTATGTCTTTATATATGTTGAATGAATGCTTATCTCTATAGTGATTACATAATTAGTATTTTGCTCTAACTTTAGAAAAAATAGATAAAAAGAAAATTGTTGGTTATGACATGGGGAAATGACTGAGGAAGGTGATTATAAGGAAAAAGAGTAATCAAAGAGAGTAATGATTAATTTACTTAGAGGAAAAATAGTGGTGTGTGTATATTTTATTCTCCTTGACCACTATATTATATATAATATATTCTCATCCTCATCCTCATCCTCATCGATTGTGGAATTTTCAAACCAAGCGCCACCTCAGTTCAAAAGTATAATAGAAAAGCATGCAAGAGTTTTCATGAGATAAATGGTATCTCAGTTTCATTACTGTTGGCAGACTTGGCTCTAAGATTAACTTAATTAAGATGACTTACATGCACAAGCACTGTAGGAAGATTATCTTACTTGATCGGTTTGAAAAGTATAGCACGTGTTGCAGGATTCTGGAGATAAAGCTTCAGTTTGTCCATTACTTTAGGCAGCTCTTGTTGAATAGCAGAACCCACCTGTAATAAATTTAATCGCATGCCATGCTTCAACACTCAAACTACAACCGTTTCACAGATTAGAGAAAAGTAATGGAAAGAAATTGACCCAACTTTAGAATAAGTGCTAACTGTACTCTGCAGATGACTTCTAAGGCCTACTGATGGCGCACCCAATAATTAATTAAGAAATATAATATAGAGAAGAGATATTTACAGAAATACCTCGAGGTTTAGCCTAATTACAAACAAAAAACTCAAACATGGAAGTTTATTTTCTTGCAAATTGCATCAACAGGGTGGGTGCTTGTAATAATATTCTAAGGGGGTATTTGTAGGAAAACAAACTTCATGGGGATTGTTGTAATTAGGCTATATTCCAAGGTAGATTTTGTGATCATCGCCAGTGAAAATGTATACCTTCTGGACAAGTTCGGCAACCTTTTCTGGAGTAGCAAAGGCCTGCTCTTTTAGCGGCTTACTGATGGCGGACTCCTTATTCAGACTGCCCGAGGACAACGCAACTTTTACTGCCGTGACCTTCAAGGACAAACTGTATATAATAAACAATCATGCCAAACATACCACAAACAATTTGAAAACAAATACTGTGTGCATACATGAGTCAATTGTGAAAGTCCAACTACATCACAAAAACCACTAATCCACTGTGCATTTCCACAGATCAACAAGCCACTTCCACTATATATATAGTGAAGTTGTGAACCCATGAAGTATTGTCATTTCACTTTCTAGTAGACTGACCATTTACGCCTATATATGAATTAAGTATTTATCATTATTTCTCGGATTAGTCATACAACAATCCATATGCATGTTTACGAAACATAAATATAATACAGGGCACTATTATCTTCGCATCCTAATGTTTTGAGAAAAGGTTTGAGTCTTTTGCAGCTAGTCGTTGTTTTTTACTTTTGCGTTTCCGAATGTAGGCCCCAAGTGTAATCATAAATTCATAATAACAGGATATGCTCAGTTCAGATGAACATGCTTTTTTTTTTTAATAAATGCATTTTTGTTTACCAATCAAACAAATATATAAAATATATATACATATATATATATGTATAAATAAAAGTTTACTGAGATTAATATCTAGATAAAAGAAAAATTTTATAACAGACCTTGGTGACAAAAGACAACATAGGATCCACAACAAGTTTGGTCACTGACATAATAAAATCCTCACATGTAGCTTTGAGGTTTTTCTCCAATTCCTGCATGTGAACATCAGCAAAATATAATTTAACATGTATAGAAACAAAACCGTGTTCGACTTAGAAACAGAAAAACGTCAAATACATAAAAAGGGAAAAAAAAAAAAAAGGCCAAAAGGTTATAACACAAATCTAGAATGTAAATTTTAATGCTTAATTCTGCAAACACATAAAAATGAAAAGGAAGCATGTGTTGATAAAAGGGAAAAAAAGGCCAACATGTTATAACACAAAACTTGATTGTAAATTTTAGTGCTTAATTCTGCAAACGCCTAAAAATGAAAAGGAAGTATGTGGTGTGGGCTAATACTTCAACAATTTACATATCTAACATAATCTCCCAAATCATAAAATAACAAAAAAAAAACATTGGCTTAGAAGCTGCCGTGGGAATTAAGAATACAGAACTGAAAGTTCCTTGAACAAATGATAAGCAGTAAGGTACCTTCAACAATTTACATATCTAACATAATCTCCCAAATCATAAAATAACAAAAAAAAAAAAACATTGGCTTAGAAGCTGCGGTGGGAATTAAGAATACAGAACTGAAAGTTCCTTGAACAAATGATAAGCAGTAAGGTACCTTCTTGGCATCTATTTGACTTTCCAAAACTCGTGGAGAGAGTGTCCTGGCCAGAGATGTGGACCTTGACCAATCAAACAATGAGGCTTGACCTCTAAGAATCCGTTGCAAATGCTCCTGGAAAATATAAATCATCATTTCACACCCAAAGTGAATATTATGAAGCAATCCCTGTGACCTCAAACTACACCATTCGGTGAATAAATGCAACTATAGATGTTTTCCCATCATATAGAATAAATTTTTAAAACACTAAATGCCAAATATTATTTCTAAATTTTATCATTACAGAACAACATTATTAAAAAGAAACAATCTATATAATCTGGTGGCCAAGTTTATTCGTTTCTTGAGATCATAACCATTGATGCTATTTCTCATTATACTGGGAGAGTTTTTACTATTTATAACGACTATCTATCCAATTATTTGACAGACATGCAGTCACTGACAGCCAAACTGCACAGATAAAAAGTTACTGAAATGCTTGATGTAAAAAAACAAATCAAGTACTTGGATATTTAGGCCTGCATTCATATGTAAATGCACGACAGGTTTCATTTCCATGGTAGATCAAGTGGGAGTGTGGGCCACCAGCTTCAGCACAATTATGATTCATATAAAATATGAGCACATAGTTTTGAATTTCTCATAGATGAAAAGACAACTGTCTAAGACACAAGGAACACTTGAGTGATCTGTGAGCAGAATTATGTCCAATCAGGAGGCAAATATCATAGATGGTGGCCTTTCACAGAAACAGACACCATATCCATGTCAAAGAACAGTCAAAAGATGAAACACAGGAAATAAAATATTCTTTAATGCAAATCAGATTCAATCATCTATTTCAAATAATAATATATGACAGTTTGAAAGAAAAGCATTGGTTGAAAATCACTACCAGCAAATGAGAGAAGTCAAGCTCCTTGTGTGTGACTGAGAATTCAATATCAAATGGTGCAATCTGCAAATGTACTACTAGTGTGAGTAATATAAAGAAGTTATTAATTCTAGTCATAATTAAAGTAAAATAATACCTGCTCTCTAAGTATAAGAAGAAATTTAATGACGAATAGCTGACCATCCATTGCAGATGACCTTTTTGCAATTAGTTTGCTAGCTTTCTGCAAAATCAGGTTACGTAAGAAGAAGCGTCAAGAAAGTATATGCATTTAAATTGAGAGAATTATTACGAAATAGAACTAATGTTAGATTAGGTTAGGACCAAAAATATAGAATTGAACTGAGAAATTGTTTAAAGATTCTAGAATAAATAAATTTAGGTTGTGTTTGGATAGAGTCATTTGAAATGCAAGGGAGTTAAAAATCTATGGATTTCAAATGACATGGTTTTGCTAAGTATTTGAAATTCATCTAATTTGAACTAGGATCAAAACAGAGTATTTGTTATCCATCGATTTTGAATATTTCTATCCAAACAGGTAGTGTGGATTTAAAATCCATAGCCAAATCCCTCCATCCAGACACAACGTTAGGTCTACGTAGCCAATTTACAAGGGCTGCAGTAGCGTTTGGGAAATGCTATAATGGTCTCTTCTCCCTCCCCCTCCAAAGAACTAACAAAACACAAAAACTTAAGACAATTACCTGAATGGATAATGAGCAAACTTCAACAGCCTCCTGATTAAATGAAAAAGAAAAAGTAGGGCAAAGAAGGTGAAGAGAAAGCAGTAAAAACAAGAAAAAAAAAATCATCATCAAAGACGGAAAAATGGACATGAACTAATACCTGTGCCAGCCCAGTAAAAACTGCCGGTTCTAGACACCGATATAGTTTGGATAAACAGGAGATAGTTTTCTCAAGTGCAGGGTACCATGTCTGTGAAACATCTGTGTTTTGAGCACTCTGCAATCATGAGACATGAAAAGCAAGTCAGATTAGCCAAAAGAGAAAAAGGGCTGTTGCCAAAAGATAATAGCAGAGTGACTAGAGAATTAGAGATCATAAGGTTGATCCCGCAACACCCACCCAACCACACACACACACACACAGCCCCCACCCCCAAAAGAAAAACTGGATCACACAGAAAGTCAAGTGAAAGCATAAAAGTGCACTAAAGGTTTGAGGTAAACAATGACACTTACAGATGATGTTTCCATCTTTGACTTGGCTGATTGTTCCAGCTTAGCAGGGTAGTCCAGGTCTTCATCCAAAGGAAGATAATTTGCAATCTACATGACAAACAGACAGATGTTAGTTATTATGAAAAAGAAAATTACTGCAGGCTGTTAAAGAACATTTCAAGAAACTCTTGGCTCCACTTCTTTCCAGTTGTTTTATCATTTTGTTGTTTCAGTTCAGGCATTTCTTCAGTCTACCAAGCAAAAGGCTCAAGTTTAACACCAGGAAATTCTTGTTTTCATGTTGTCATATGTTTACCGTTCAATGCACAATGTGCATCATCAGTTACTTCTAATGATGCAATTTACGCAGAAATTTTTTTTGCACTGCATTTGGTATAAATGAAATCAAACTAAAACGGGATAAAACCAAACTAAAGGATTAATGCAGTGCACTTGGTTAGGAGTCTTGTTGGCAGCATAGATTTTGGATACTGGCTTGATTCATGGATCTTCGATTACCAAGTTTAATAATGACCTCAACTTGTTAGAAGGAGCAGAGAGTGAATAACTCTCGTAGTTAGTTTATACTGTGGGGCAAGATCTTTTATCTTGTTGGGGGAACTCTTTCCTTTTCTGATACAAATAAGTCAATCTTCTTGTTTCAATGACTCATCATTCCAGCAGAAACACCCTAGCAATTGAATCTACTGACGCAAAGGGATATCAGGGAAGTGCACTCTTTTATGGAGAGTGAACTCCAAAACCTTTTGCACCATCTTTTTTTAAAATTTTATTTAGGCTATTCTTCCTTAAATATGGGCTTAGCTAAGTTTTATTTTCTTAAAATCTTTTCTTCGCCAATGAGCTCTCCTTCTCCTTTAGTTTATGTTCTTCAAGTAAATGTACACAAGTACCGAACTCATGTTTATTAGGAACTTTAAACCTTAATTGAGGAATATATGTATACTATTCCTGTATATTTCTAGAAAAACCAAAGCAATGAGGTGGGTCAACAAACAGATAGTTTAGACACATGCATATTATGATATGTATCAAAGATGTTCGAGTAAGAAGAAGATGGGCTGCGGGCCTGAGGTGTGAACTAGTGTTGTTTTAATAAATTATGTCTTTTAAGTAGTGTTCTTTATTTTGGTTCATAGTTGGCCTCTTTTCCACAGGCTTTATTAGATTATATGTATTAACAAAACTAGGTTTCCGCCGAAATTATTATTGAATTGCATGTTATGTATCGAAGACGTTCGGGGAAGAAGATGGGCCATTGGCCTGAGGTGAATTGCTGTTTAAATAAATTGTCTTTTAAGTAGTGTTCCTTATTTTGGTTTATCGTGGGTTTGTTTTCCATGGGCTTTATTAGATTATAAGTATAATGTTTGAGAACTAAACTAGGTTTCTGCAGAAATTATTATCGAATTTCCGCGTTGGACGGATTACTCCATCGATTTTCTGGCTTCTTTGTGTGCTATTCCCTTGTTTCTAACATATTATGTACTACTGATATATAATTTAATATATAATGACTAAAAATAGCATTTAGCAGCTTTGTAAACTAAGGATAATATAGATAGTGTTTTCGAAATGGTGTGCCTTCCTTTGATTGAGTGCAGCCGCACATATTGCGCTTAAAGCGTCAGGGGACATGTGAACTTTTGGTTGCTTTTATATTTTTTACTACCTGAAGGACCTTTGCACTTTGAGTGCGCTTTACATTTTGACGACCTAGCCGGCATGGTGCCACCCCCGTCAAGAAGAGATCAAAATTACATGCATAATAATCAACCTTTTACCCCTTTCTTCACCTATTCTTGCATCCTACTAACAACTATCATGACTGCAAAATGTAAATTGATATGCAAGGGGAAAATATTGAATTGAAAGTCTAAAGCAAAGTTCTCAACGAGACCTTTAAATAAGCTGTGCTATCTAGAAAGTATTCAAAACTCTAGGAAACTTATGCTTACACGAGTAAATAAAAAGGACCCCAAAGATTTATCAAGACAAAGCACATTGGAATTTAAATGTCTCAACCAGGAAATGTGTATATAAAAGAGAACTATCATCCCTCAACCAACAATATTATATATAAGCTACCTAGCAGGCTAGCACCCCTCCACCAATAATACTAAGGTTCGCAAACTGGACAAGATTTTGATTTTATGTGGGTTTCTCCATTATAATAATCAGAAATTTGTTGAGCCTCATTCCTTGATCTTCATTTTTTCCAATCTCAAACAAAGCAGTAAACAAGAAATGATGACTATAACAGCAAAATTAGAAAATGAAAACATAAAATTGTGTGAATACAAGATACCTATAACCCCTCGACCAACAAAGGTTTTCAAATTAGAAAACATTTTGATTTTCGTCAATTTTATTTGTTGAAATATCCTGAATTGCTTGAGACCAATTATCTTTGACTATCTCTCCCTCTATCTCCAACTCATGAAAGCAGATAATCCAAAAATAAAATTTATGACGGATAAAGAAAGAAATAACATATATGTGCTTAGGCAATGTAGACTACAGAGCCTAATAAATTGCTCTGGGTGCAGCAGTTACCTCATCACGGATGTGGGTTCTAGCGCGAAAAGTTAATCGTTCATGAACATCTGCCAAAATCCTTTCCAATGTAGGCCGTAATCCTGCCAGTGACTCGCCCCGTCTACTTACTTGTTCTGCTAGGACTTCAACTTTAAGAATATCAACAACTTCACAAAGAGTATCAAGGTTCGCTTCATGAATAAGTTTCGGACGTAATGTATCATATAAGTAAGTACACCTGTCACATGTTGAATGAAGAGTTAGAGTTGAGTGTTATATGTGAAAGTGAATTAAAAGGAACTAGTTGGGCCTGCTGTGAGGAAGAACATAGACATCTTACCAAAACTCTAGAATCAACCTGCCACTTCCATCTTCGAGAAATAAAATATTTATTATAATGAAGACCCAGATTTTGGTTCATGACATAAATAATATGCAAACCCGAATTTATAGCTAATCAACTTGTATAAACTAATGCATGACAAAAATTAGTAACTGATCAAAATTTTCATCAATCTTAACACTATTCGTAGGCTTTCCAAACATGAAACATGGGAAAAATTATAAACCTCCTAATAGAAGAATAGTTGCAACAATAAAGGCCCAAAAAGACTAGGTAAGTTTTTTATGGATTCAAGGGAAAAACTATAGGCAAAGAGGCGCATAGAGGGCATCTGTCTTAACTTGGCATACATGTCCTTTGGTCTTTCTTTTCTTCATCACATTGAAAAAATTTCAGTGCTCCAATTTTGTAAAACAAATATCATCTGAAACTCCACGTCCATCCATTGAAATTATAACTATAACCAAAACATCTGAAATCATCATCTTTTAAAGGAAATTTTTATTTGTCCACTAAACTAGCAATGTCAACTACGAAAACGCAATAAATTTAATTTGAGACATCATCAATTAAATCTACTTGTTCATTATTGAAGGGATTCTACTTCCCATCACAGTAACCATGATATCGACCAATGGACTTCTAAGTATAAGCATCAAGGGGCTGGTTGGTTGCAGGTTAGCAAATCTGGAAGTGGAACGTTATAATTGTTATCCTCTCCGGTGTTTGGACTTTCGCATTAGGATGTAACATCCAACCCTACACAAAGCCTACAGACCCATACTAACACACAACCCAATTCAACTACCATCAGGTACATCCCTACCCTTTAATTCAAATCATTCACTCACCCTCTCTGCACCCTACAGTAACAATTCCAATGCAACTCATTTTCTCTACACTTTAACTCAAACCACTTGCTCACCCTCACTAGACCTTATATGTATACATACAGTATATATGAGTGTGTGTATTATTAATAGCACATATTGTATATGTATATATATTTTATATTGAATACATATAATTGTATAGTACATAAATATTGTGTGCTATATTTATACATTCACTTATACACATATTAACACACACCCACATATATTGTAAACACCCAATAATTATCTAATCATTATACAATCAACCACAACAAAATAATAATTCACAACATGTATACCTTTGATTTGACATATAATTACGTTCATCTCTAACACATCCTTCACAAATCAAGAACAAATTATCTATTCACTTGACTACCCACATCTACAAAAATTCTCCATCCAAATGTGGCACATCCACCATGACCCCAAACCAAACAACCCCCTTGGTTCCTTAAGGCCTGAACATTAGCCGATTAGAGCAACTATGCCGCTATGATCATTTCAAAGACCACATGTTATGAGCCAAATAATGATAATGTTTTTAGCTCCTAAACATAACTCTATTTCTCAATTGATATAGATATATATATGGGGGAAAAATTAGGAATTGTAATCTATTTGGAAATGACAAATAACATACACAATAGAGAAACCCAAGGAAGCGTAAATAATAATTAAATTGAATAGCTTACAGTGGATCAATTAAAGGAGCCAAACTAGAAATATCCTCTGAAGATGAAGGGAAGAAATGATCAAAAAGTTGATGCTCAAGCTGACACACCTACAATTCCATTCATATCATCATAATCATTGAGCAGGAATTTATTATTTACATTTGAGGTATAATAGTAGCAGAGTGAGGTCAAATGACAGGATTGAGCTTCAAATGTCTCTTCAGGTTTATTAATCACGTAGAAAGAAAATGAAAGAACTTCTATATTTGACACCATAGAACACCACCATCTAACTTATAGAAATCTTTGACCCAGAAATATAATAAGTAATTAGCCAACCTGCATTAAGTATGCACAACCAGATCTAGTTAATGATGGCAAGGCTTCTTTCTTGGAAAATTCAGAGATCCGTTGCTGCACTATGCCCCTCACCTGGAGCAACCAAAGATGCAAAAGAAAAAAAAAAACAGGAAAATGTATGTTCAAGATAAAAGAGAAGTAATTTTAATTAGTGAGAATGCTGGAGTACGTTTATAAAGGGTCAGCACGGGTGAAGGGGGAAATTACAAATATGCAATTATTCAACTCACCAATAAGAGCCGCTGTTCACAGTAAAGTTTGTGGCATTCCATGAGTAACTGGACATATTCCTTCCTTGGTTTTCTACTTTCAATTTCCTCCAATACTGGCTTAAGCTGCAACTTGCACATTGTTTTAGCAATATTGATTGAATAAATTTAAAGCTCACACATAATACAACAGAAACTTAGCTAACTAATAAAAAAAAAATTAAAAGAGAAAAGGTGTCACACTAGGGGTAGGATTCGGAGATAAAAGAACGATGTCAAAGAAAATCCCAAAAGCAGAAGACAGAGAGAGGGGGGAAAAAGAGGGAAGTAAGAGAAGAACGCATGCCAGGAAATTACCTCATTTGCTGCTGCCTTGAATCGGACATAAATTACAGATGCCTCGACAGCCTCAGAGACAGATGCTTTGTTTCCAGCGCTGCTTCTTATTGCTGCCTGGACCTAGTGTGAAACAAGAAATGTGACAGACAGACCCATTATTCATGTCAAACAGCACAAAGACCAAAATATACAGTTAATTGAAGACTTACCTGAGTGGAAGTGTTCTTTAGAACAGACAGGACATGAGAACGAATCATTCCTAAAGCACGAGACTAAAAAGTTTGTATATTAGCGGCATACTCCAATCAACTTGTTACGAATTAAACTTGCTCGTCAACATGGCTGTTCTGTCTATCCTGCCATTTTATCATAAATATACCTGAAGTTGGCGGAACTTGACCAAGTAAACATTGCACTCGGCATACTGGGGATTACTCTCAACATACCTACACATTGACAAAAAATTTGAAATATTAGTTTAGAAAAAGAGGTTAAGGGGTCGGTATAAATTTCAACGATATAGCAATTCTGCAGAAAGTCAGCACCATTCAGTTTCATATTTCAATATCACGAGACTATTAATGCCTCGAGATGCACTAATCACGAACTTTTTGACTTTGCAAATCTTGATTGCATATATTCAGACATACGCCAGCAGACTAATACCCAGTGCAGCAATTAAATTACTGTGATTAAATACTGCCACTTACGATATGCAGTCATCAAGTCTTTTGAGCAGAGGGATAAAATTATCGTGTGCTACGTTCATGCTTGGAGAATAAAAACTGGTTGCAACCTGCATATGAATGTCATCATCAATCATGAATAATTCATGTCATCCATGTTCCACATTCATGAATAATTTGAACTGATATGCAAGCAGCAAGCTAAATTCAAGAATTCCATATCCAACTTCAAACTCAAGAACAGGTAAAACAGTAAAGATATGACCACAAATCATGCAAGTTATTCAAGAAAAGGCTTGTGTTTGGCTTATTTCCCCCATATTCCACATTTCCTTGTCTAATAAGCAAGCAAAATTTAGCTATGGATCACATCTTTGCTTCACGAGCCAAGCTAAGAACATGGGTTTCAACTCTGGTGCACTTATAAGCAAGTCATACAAGCGTTAACCACTACCTAGTTACTATCACCTTGCCAGTTGCCACATTCTAACTTGTATATATATCAAATTTCAGACAAAATGATGTTTACCTATGGTCTGTATGCAACGAACTTTCCACATAAAAAACTCCCAATGCGTAATTCATACATGTAAAATCAACCAATAGTTTGTTTTTCTCTTTCTCAAGCTAAGAAAACTCTCATCAGGTTTTTAAGGTGAACTTTGACAGAAATTCATCAAAGCATTGAATTCCATTGACTATCAATAACTAAACACATATTTATCTAAAACACAGAAAGTTGTCGATGTGTAATCTGTCACACTCATTGATGTTTTAAACACTCAAGACAGAATCTTACATCCATTCTCATGTATTCAATCTACAAAGTGATCTTTTTCACATGCAATAAAACATAGAAATTATTGGATGACAAAAGATTAAGGTGGCGCTTGGTATTTTGTAAATAAAACAAGATTTCAAATCCAAGAATACTGTCTGACGTCAAAAAAGGTTTTGCAATCAATGATTTAAAAAAACACCTTTCCCAAATAATCAAAAGACCACCAAGTCCACCGCTCCAGCTCTCCCTCCCCACCATCAAGCTACTGTCATCAAAGACTCCAGCCTCAAGTTCCAATTGAAACTCTTCTATCTTTGGTTCCTTAAAAGCCAACCCCACGTAAGTTCACAACTTAACTGTCGCCCACTCCATCACTCATGTCTCTCTCCCATGCGAGTCAAACTCTCTCATACCCAGAATTAGTTTGCCCTTCTCTTAGCAATCAATTAACAGGATTCATAAATGAACCCCTCACAAGATAACTAAAGCATGGCTAGATCTTCACTTATCTCTGACAGTCTCACTCTCAAGTCTCAAGCCTATTTATTTGTAATGCTACCAAAGGAGAACTCCTTGGTGCAGCATCAAAACTCCTGTCCTCTCTATAGATAGCTCCATCTCTTTTGCCAATGAATATTCCTTGGAAGAAATTTTCAAATATGTACTTTCGTTTTTAAAATTGAAGAAAATTGTTGGAGAAGATGAGGAGAAATGTGTAGATCATCTTTGAGTTTTGAGGTGCTAATCGCCCACCTAAACTTTGACGCTGGGATTTTCCAGCGAACTTTTGTGTGTTCCACCACTCTTCTTCATTTAGGGGAGAGATTTCTCCATGATTTGTTTGGTGTGAATTCTGTGGTGGCAAATGTTATGATAAAATAAGTTGGAAAGTGCCCTTACCACAGTTGCAAGTGAGAAAAACATTTCTTTTGGGCGGGGATGCAGTAAATAAAATGAATTAATTCAACAAGTGTCTTTGTTTTATCAAAAAGCATCTTCTTGTTTTTTACACAAAAAAGAAAGGGTAATCTCAAACACTATGTCACTAACTACTTTTGTCACAGTCCCTAAAATCACTTCTTTTAAAAGCAAAGCAATCTCTACAAGATGAGGAAAGAAGCAGTGAGTGAACAGGTATAGAACTTTTTAAGACTCCAGAATAGGAAAATGCCGATGATGCTACATAATTCAAGCAATCTCTAAGTAAATGACATGCAAATCTTACATTCTCCAGTTCATCAAAGTAGTTAAGCTTAGCACGAAGTGATTCAGCAAACTCAATTAGCCTTTGCTTTTCCATTACCTGCAAAATGAGTAACAAATAGATCATGTAATGTGATCAACAAACTATAGAGATAGAAGTTCAAGTCCACAGGCTTTTTTTTAAATAAAGGAAACAGAACTTTTTTAGTAATAGAAAAAAAAAAAAGAGTGATAAGAAGTCCCTCAAAGAATACAAAGCACCCCATAACACGATTACAGTAAAGCAAACGCTTAGTCCTTAGCACATCCGGAAGTTAAAGAACTCTAAACAAGCTATGACTAGAGGACCAAAGACTAGCTCTAAACTTCACACTCCCCCACACATCCTCTAAACTCATATTAAGATATTTCATAACCTATCATCTTACAATAAATAATATAGGTAGGTGTATGCTGAAGATGATATATTGACACAATTCCATAAATCACAAATCACGTGTAATTTTCTATTTGGATTCTGAATTTAACTAACTTTTCAAGAGCAAAAGTTTTTGCACCATGATTTTAAATATGAGAAAAAGAAGAACAAGAAGCATGATTTACCAGTCGGTCGCATGCATCATGCAGAGTTCTTGTCTTCGTCGCAACAGCCTGATGCTGCAGTTGCAATTCATTAAATAATTCTAGTGTTTCATCCACCTACATCAAGTCATTTCAGAAAAATTAGTTCACAAAGACGGCAGGACCATGAACTGAATTTGGGCCAAATGTTGAGCCGAAATTCTATAAAGTGGCTATGATAAAACATCAGAAAAAAAATATATAGTTGCCTGATTGAGTATTGTATCACATGTTTGTATACGCTCCGTCAATGTCCTCACATAGTGCTGATATTTCTCTTCTGTCTAAAGAAAGAAAAAGGATAAAAAATTATTGATGCAAGGGATTCATGAACAGATTAAGGACCTAAGGCAACCTCTGATTTCATGGCTGCTTCAAGGTCAGTAAACCATTTGTAGAACTGCAAGAAGGCATCAAACCAATAGTTAAGAAAACAAATTTCATGTAATAGTTTCACTTGAGGCTATATCTGAATAAAGTCTGCAAGCTCAGACTACAAATCAATTAGGAAATGGCACTCAGGAATTACAAAAGAATGTAATTGTCAATTTAATATCATGAAACTTACAGGTACATGACTCCACTTTACACGGTTCAAAAAGGTTATCAAGTACTGTGAAGCCATAAATTTATTATGCATGTCTCCGAAGTTGCATTTCAGCAATATATTACCCCAATTTTGTTTTAACCACAGCCCAAAAGAGCAAGCATCAGAAAATGCAAAAGTAAAATAATAGAATATCAACATAGCTAATAAGACAAATAAAAGAGACTCAGAGGAAGGAAAAGGGCAAATAAGAACAGCACGAGACAGATGAATGATTCATAGAACTTCTAATGTAATTTCTTTAATTTGTTGTGTCCTTTCCATAATTGTTTTATTCTTTCAAGCAAAACTTATTGACATATTCATAGCATTCTTAATTCGTTAAAGTATAACTCCTAGCTATCTGTCTCATGCAGATCACATCAACGACTGGGGATCCACCTAGAAACGATATATACCCCAATAAATTAGTCAAATATCCCAGGACAAACAAATCAGTGAAAATATTATGCATGCACCTCAGTTGTATTTACTAAAACTGCATCAATGGCCCCTGAATCCTTTGCATTGATGTTCTTTGCTGAAATAGACATACTGTTATCCATTCCAGCTACTGTATCATGTGCCTTGTCATCCCAAAAAACAATACACAAAGAGTAAATAATGTTTTATTCAAATTCTAAATCGGTAATTAGAGAACAAGCAATGTATAGAAAGAATGTCTACCAAATTTAAAGGAAAAGGTCGTTCAGCAACAGCATGGGAGAGCGCAACAATCGCTGCATGTTGTTGCTCTGTCAATGGAGCATTCTAATACATGAAAAATGTAGCATTCAGTTTGCAATGAAATAGGATTACAGTATTCACGAAAATTAAGAAACTGCTTTTAACCCAAATGGTAGTACATACACAGAGATCCATATACATTTATATATATTCATTGAAACAACTACCAAATTTGAATTTAAGTAAACATCAATGAACAACTGAACCACAGTAGGTGAACAACGTCCGCATCTTTAGCGAACCGGGCAAAAAAATTTATATTCTCAAACTTAATCCAGAAATAAAATCAAATCATTATTAAACAAGCAAAGCGGATAAAAGGGTATAAAGATCAAGAGATCCAATGCAGCTATAGACGAACTAAAGAACAAACCAACATCACACTGTGATGAAATCTACTGAGCATAGAGATGAACGAGAAAATTATGATCGAAAAACCTGTTCCCAAGTGGAAGCAAAGTTGTATCCTTTGGAGATTGCGCCGAATTTCGGGACACCCACCTTTCCCGCACCGGCCGGCGCCGAAGCTGCAGCCATTTACAACCTTCTCACTCACTGTTTCCAATTATGCACGCAGCCAAGGATGAGATTCTGTGAGAGGAAGCAGAACACGATCGGAGATACCTTGAAGATGAAATAATTTGGACAGAAATTCAGAGAGGGGATTAACACGGTAACAAATAAGAGGCGAAATTTACAGATCCAATTTGAAGGGGGAAGGCTGGGTGGTTGATCAAAGACAATTTTTACATCAGATTAACGTCTTCTTTTTTTTTCGATTTCTCTCTCTTTCATTTCCAATTATAGAATCTTCACCACTCTTCTTAATTTTTTTCACTTTTTAAATTTATTTTGAGCAAATATTTTTTCATGAAATCTAAATAATAATGATAGTCTATAATTTTTTTATACACATAATTTTTTTTAAATTAAATTTAGCAATAATTCTTTTAGTTTTTTTTTTTAAATCTAGAACAATTTTTTTAAAATCAAGTTATACACATTTTTTTCATTTCTGATCAAATCTAACATACACTTATTTTTATAGCCAAATTAAACTTATACTTCTAACTTTATTTAGTCAAATTATAACCATATTATTTATATATAGACAAATTAATTATAAAAAATTTCAATTATCAAACTCTAAAATAAAAATAATATAAATATATAATATTTTTAATTTGAAAAATATAACAAAAAGTATTTAAAGAATCTCAAAAGATAATTTGCGAATGGACGTCTTGGAGAGAATTTTAAGTTGTGTTTATTTTGGGCCTCACATGGATGAACGACTTTGTGCTTTTTGATTCATACGGTTGTGTTTTTTTTTTTTTTGGTTAAGTAAGTGTAAGGAGCATGTCAATGTTTTAGAATTTATAAATTTTGAATAAAATATAAATAGTAAATATATATGTTTGTTTTGGAATTTGAATAGGATGAAATTTAACATTTTGTCAAATTGATATTATGTTTTATTGGTATTTGTAAAATAAGTTTTATGGTATTTGTAGGTGTAGATTGAATATAAATTTGAAAAATAGACTCTAAATCTCAAACTCGTATGAACGAGGAGCGCAAAATCCTAAATCTATTCGTGTTAAACCCAAAATAAACACAATCTATGAGTTTGGATTTTATAGTTTAGTTTTCAAATCTCACATTCATTTCATACTTATAAATGTCTGTAAAACATATTATTACACTTCTCAATGCATTATACTACTAAATATTGATTTGACACAAAGTTAAATCTTATCCCACAAAAATCTTATAACAAACCCATATGTTTATTCAAATCTCTAAATTCTAAAATTTAACCTATTCAAAACACTTAAATTCCAAAATAAATATAGCTCAGAGTTTTGAATTATCTGGAATTTCCTCCATTCTAAATTCATGCTCAAATTTTGGCGTTTCAAATTTGAAACTTTAGAGAGTTATGAATGCTATTTGAGAGAGGGGAAGATGACATTTAATTGATATTAGGAAAAAATATAATGAATGAAAATTTTATTAATTAAATTTTTTTAAAAAATTAGTCAATTTCTTAAAAAAGTTTAACAAGATCTCATATGCACTAATTATATGGATCATATATTTATTTAATTGAGTTGATCTAATTCATTCGGATCAAGTACAAAAAGTTTTTTTTAAGATTTCATTCATTTCATTTTTCTATATTCCTTTTTGGTTCTATCTCTATCTCTTTGTCTATCATATCTCTTCCACCACTACTATTCGCACCAATCTCACCAATGTCACGCATCGCACTAATCCCATCTTTGTCGTTCCGGTGTATTGCTCTCAATTGTTGTGCTACCTATTTATCGGGTGCAGAAACCCCAAATTAATTCTTCTTTGTTAATCAAAATTTTCACATGTGACGACTCAATTAGAACAAAAGGCTCCACAATCAAGTCTCAATTGAATGCATCCAAACCGTTGAGATTTATCACTGAGTTTCTATCTAAATTGGCTAGTGGCAAAGAAATACTCAATCCACCATGGAAGTAGCGGCTGTTTATGTTTCCCCATGTATGATGAACGCCACGCCACCACTGTGTTGGCATACCGATGGCGTGATGAGTTACGAAGCCAATGAATAATTCTTTTACAACGAATAGTGTCACCTACAGAGCTAAAAACATGGCAAGGAATCGAGTTTTATATTCGAGTTGCAGTTAAAATTAGTATAATCTTTCAATTATATATAATGCAACATTTTTTTAAAGATAATGCTTTTTTTTTTTATAAAACTAAAGTAACAATTTACTTATATCTAGTGCAACATTTCAATTATATTTAATATAATATTTCACTTAAAATTAGTGTAATTTTCAGTTTATGCTTGTGTAATTTTTATACTTAGCTTAGCTTTTATACTAGAATTAACTGTAACTTAAAAAAAAAAAGAGATAAGTGTGGGATTCAAACCATTCATGAGGAATTGAAAGAGAAAATACGTTTATTACTAAGATAGATATAAATGAAAACCGATAGATTTAAAAGTACATCTAGGCACGACACTTATAGTGAATGGGTCATTCTTGTGAACATTTGCATGGTGCAACTATGAACAGAGACTTTAAAAAGTAATTATTTCACTGTTCCAAAATAATGTATATATTTTTTTATTTGAATGTTTTACATTAATTTGCATACTATTAAAAAGATAACATCGATTTGCATGCACACCTACAAAAAATTATACATATATTATGACACTACTGTATTTAAAAAGAATTATCTTTTCCAATATTATTTTCACACTTTTCCCTTTTGAACATCCCAACATTACTTTAAAAAAAAAATCACACTTACAAAAGTTAATAAAATATATTTTTTTATTCAATTATCGAGTTTTTTTGCACTTTTAATCCCACAAGATATTTATTATTTTAGAGTTGGTCTCATAGCACTTGAAGTCTCAAATGTTACAAAATTTGTATATTTGATTCAAAAAATTAATTTGGGACCAAATATACAAATTTTTTATTTGGACCTCCCACAAAAATTTGTCATTACTAAAAAAAAAAATTAATTTGCGTGTACACTCACAAATATATACAAATATTTACTCATATAAGTACTATTATTTTTATATATAAAACACATTTTAAAAAAAAGTGTGAGCAAATTATATAACTCCCCAAAAGATTTGTTACCCAATTATAGTCGACCCCCCAGCCACTTGTCGATGAAAATGAAAAATAAATTTGTTACCCATTGTAGTCGTACAACGGCCACGCTACGTTATGTGTAGCTGACTATTCAGCATCAGAAAAAATTGTATTAGGCAATGCGAGTAGCAGTAATACACTCTCTTCTTTCTTCTCTTGTATCGTAATTCCTACCGTCAATGGATTTCTGGCAAAGAGCTCGCAGCTTCGCTGAAGAAGCGGCGAAGAAGTCGCAGGAGATTACTCAGGGCATCGCCGCCACTAGCCTCTCCGACGTCGTATCCGAGGCCTCCAAGCGCTCCAAGGAATTAGCCGCCGAAGCCTCGAAGAAGTCCATGGAACTTGCGACTGAGGCTCTTAAGCGCGCCGATCAGATCACGGCTCAGATTCCGCCCGCCGCCGCTGCCGCTCTGACTAATCTCGTCGACTCGGCGGCTCAGAATGCCGGTGCCGTCGAGGCTGCTGATCTCGAGAAGTATGGGGTTACCGATGAGTTGAGGGAGTTCGTCAAAGGAATTACCGCGAATACTTTTCAGGATTTCCCGCTTGAAGGTGATTTTGTTTCTCGTGACGGGTGACTTGTGTTTAATTGAAGAATGCTGACCTTTTGTTTTTAAGTTGATCAATGAAATACTGTTTTTGGGGTGCGTATTGGTACTTGTGTTCGCTGCTTGAAGGTGTTGTAACACAATGTGCCTCAGCTAGATCTGTCTGCCTTCTGTTCAACTATCTCCATGTTAATTAATCTTGTTTAGATTTTGAAACTGATGCACTGGAACACAGTAGCTTCTGGCTGTGATTGGTTGATCCACTAAGTTGGTGTTGTAGTTAGTTGGCTTTATTATGATTAAAGGCATGTAGCAAGTTGGGTCATTTTGGTAGACGAGTCATACCTTCAACGCAAGTTGGACGCTACGAGTTCAATCTTAATAGTAAGAGGAAACTCATTGTCAGAAAACAAATCAATTTGAGCAAACAATAGGGGATTTTGGAGATGCTTGTTAGTTTTTGGAATTTTAGCTTCTGAAATCTGATCTTATTTACATTAATGGACTGTCATGGTTTTCTCTGTCCAAAAAATAGGAGAAGGTGAAAGTTGAGATTATCTATCTGAGAATTAACATCTGCATCAAATCACTAAACTATGCATGTTCGTAGTAAACTTTAAGAGATTATCATCTCAATTGTGTATCAAGAAATAATTCTTTACAATAATGAATTGAACGGTAATTTAATTATTAGCTTTGTAATATCTGTATTGCTCATGAATCTGGAATGATTGCATTCATTTAATTATTTTATTCCTTTTAATTTGTACAGTGAGGGTTTGATTATACGAACTCTACCTAATAGTACAACTTTGAATGCGGTGTCATATGAGATAAGGTTGAAAATATACAAACTTGTTTTCTTCGTTGGATCGACGATGTAGATGATAGTTAGCTCCTTGCTCCATGATACTTTCCAACAAAGACCTAGTTGTTTCTCCAAGCAATTGATAGGCATGTGTGCTAAGACCTGAAAATCCAATTATAAAATTCAAATTTTGCATATGACGTTTGTTATAATTGAGGTGGAAACTCCTGCCAGACTGCCAGTGACTTGTTATTTGTCTCTCTGTAAATACCATGAACAGCCATTAGTTGCCTGCTGGATGTCCTAATATTAGGGTGTTGAGTTTGGGTCCCTTTATTGCTTATAGGCAAAATAATGCTAGAATGACTGCATCTTTTCATGTCATATATTGTGTGTTCCATGCTAGAATCTCACGAATTAGGTCTGGAGCCATTTGAGATTTTGCTTATACGCAAAAGAATGCTAGAATGGCTGCTTCTCAAGAATTAGGTCTAGGGCAATTTGAGAAAAATATTCTGCTTTTAACACCGGCTGTTTGAACTCTGATGACCTTTTGTGTGGTTTCTTTTACCTCAGTGCAGATCATCTTATTATTTCAGAGTTACCGAGTGCAGTTGAAGTCTTTGTTTTGTTTTCCACGTGTGAAACTGCATGTCTTTGCAGCTCAGTGCCTGTTCTTAAAGTTTCCCGGTGTGCTTATTATCCTGTAATGCACTGATGCTTTTCTAAAAAAAAAGAGAGAGAACCTTAACAAACAGAATCAGATAGATTCAAATGAATGTGAACTTCCAACAAGATGTAAGACCATCCCATGTAGTGGACATATGAACAAGTCTGCAATTAGTGTACAATATAGGTACCATGTGTATAGTCCCATTCACTTGCGGCATAGAATAGGTGTGTATGGGGATGTTCTCTAATATGTATATATGCATACTAATTTCAAATTACAAATACACTCATCAAACAATTGCCATTATTGTTGCAATAAATCAATAATCCAAATTTTGTTGATAGTGTCCCCTTCACTAATATGATACTAAGTGTAGTGAATAAATGAAAAAAGAGTACTAGTATCCTCCTTATATCTTGGTACGATACAATAGGTCAGTAAAAGTTTGTTGACATCATGATGTCGTGGATGGCACCACAATTTTGTATTGAAGTGTTGATTAACCTTTTAATTGTTAAATATGGTAACATAAGAAACAGAGCAAAGAAAAGATAAGTGACAGGAAAAAAAGAGGCCACTTTTTCCTCTAAGACTAAGATTATGCAATCTTCACTTGCATTTGCTTGCGTATGCCCTTTCACTACCTGTGTGAAGTTATATTACTATATCACATCGATTACACATGAATGTGTGCAAGGATATATAAGTGAGAGTCAATCCTTAACCCTGACCATGGTTTTGGGTTAGGTTAGGACTCCCTAGCTTATATTCATAACATTTGGTTTGACTGCCGGATTTGTGCGGGCTGCGGAAAGGGGCTACCCAATAGTGGACCCAAGGGTTGCCACCTTGGATTTGGGCACAAGGGGGGTTGCCACCCGGAAGTTGACCTTGTATGGGTTACCACCTGGAGTGCCCTCCGTTGACATCCATTTAAAAGAGGGATGGATATCCCACAAATTGCGGAAAAGTTATATAAGTGACTAAGTGAGAGTCTGTCCTTATTGACCATGTCTTTAGGTTAAGTTAGGGCTCCCTGGCATATATTACTAAGTTACCGGGTGGGTTAGTTCACCTGACTACTGGGACCCTCATTTTAGTGAGTGGCCCAGGTTTGATTCCCTTTGGGAACAAATTAAGGGCGATATAAGGTGGTTTGGAGAAAATTCTTGGAGTACTTGAGCACTTGATGAACTAACTTCTAATTACTAACAACTAACATTACTGATAAAAAAGAAATTATTTTTAAAATCCTTTCCTAAAAGTTAAGTGCAGGTGTTATAGACTTCTTTGATGTTGTACTTCTGTTGATGCAATATTATTATTATTATGAAGACAATTAAGTTTGAGCTGAACATAGAATTGCTTCAAATTTTGATCCAGTCCTTTTTTGTGCAGATGACTCAGAGATGTCCGATATTCCTACGGTTTCGAATGTTCGACAGGATCTCACAAAGTGGCAGGAAACACATGCGAAGTTTGTTCTATTGACAGTGAAGGTTAGGTTTTAATCCTTCCTGATCACTGTGTTTTTTGCCTGAAAATACAGAAAAAGTTTACTAGTGATAGTGGTCTGGATTTTAGAGCTCCTATTTTGTTTGGATAGTTCCTTAAGATGGTGTTCTTTTTCAGTTTTAAGTGACTTTTAAAAACCAGTTTTTAAAATGTGTCTCTTTTTTGGTTTTTGAGCTAGTTTTTTTAGATCTAGAGGATTTTTAGATGTGTGCTTATTTGGATTTTGAGTAGGGTAGGATTTAATTTTTTTGATGCAAGTGTGAATTATGTTGTATTATTATATTATTTGTTGAGTGTGATTGCAATAATTAGATGAGTTTAATTGTAATGATTAGAGTATAAAAGGTGAGAGAAGGGTGTAACTTTGGTCAAAATTGGTATTGGTTGGAGAAAAAGTAGAATAATAGTTAAGGTGATATTAATTAATTGATTTCATAGGTTATTTATAGGGGTGTAGTAATAGGTTTTAAATTTCAAAATCCAATAAAAAAACGATTTTCAAATTTCAAACTCAAATCTAGTTTTTTTTTTTTTTTTAAAAGAACATCACCAAAGATTTCTATATTTTATAACAATGTGGTTGCCGATAATTTTTTACACTATTTTTTGTAATATTACTGTATATTGTACAAATAAGTACACACCTCTTAAAGCTATACTAGGTGATAATACAATAGTAGGATTTCTAGTTGTGGACAGACAAATATTTGACATGTTAGTTATTACCTGGAGTCTCATTCAATCATTGGTGCGTCCTCCCTCACGAAATCACACAGTCATGAAATGACAATAGTACTATTGCTGTGAGATGCTCAACTGGATTTTCCCTGTAGGAAATCTCATAACATGGAAGGAACAAAAGTACAGACTTTGCATGTTTAACGAGGGCTGATAATTTATATTCACTCTAAAAGTTTGGTTGAACCATTTTTGTAAGAGGAGCAAAGTTATTTCTAGAGGGGGTGGACCAAATATGGTTTTCCTTTGCATGCTTGTTTCCAGTAGTGGTGGTGGTGGTGAGCGTGGAACAAAGTTCTCGTATAAGGACAGTGATTTCTTAAAAATCTCCAACCTTCACACTTTCTTTGTCTTTAGTTTCATTGCTGGAAACTTCACCATTTAATTGAATTTTCTATAGGTGGTTTTTAACATTTTCTGAAGGCTGTGATACTAAACACGGCATGGATGGAGAACATATATATGCTAGTTTCAATTATCTCTATCAGTATACTCTCTCCATCCTGGAGTAAGTTTCTCATTTTCATTTTGTGCCGTCCCACAATACGTTTCCCCCTTTATAAATAGCAAAACAACAATCCATAGTTAACAAACAAACTTTTTTTTCCTAAACAATTACTCTTTACTTTGCACAGCGACCTCTTTTTAATTTACAGAAAAGTCAGCATATGACCCACCAAATATCAATAAATAAATACACTTTCTTAAACAACACAATAAAAAGTTATGGAAAACTTACTCCAGGAGGAGGGAGTAAGATGGATGCTGTCATTAGCTTAAAATATTATACTGGATTTTCTATGTCACACAAAGGCTAGAAGATCTTCCATGCACTCGTGAAGACAGCCTTCCAAATGGGATGGGTATGGGGAGGGAGAGCGTGAATGTCAGTCATTGTGGATGAACTTTTAGTGATTAAAAGTCCTCAGTGATAATTACAAACTTAATATTTTTAATTTCTTTCAGGAAATCTCAAAGCTAAGGTATCAGTTATGCCCACGAGTGATGAAAGAGAGAAAATTTTGGAGGATCTACTTCATTCTAGTTAACAGTCATGTTGCACCGTAAGTAATTGTCTCAAAAGGAGAGGTTTACATTTGTACTTTTCAAATATTTTTGTGTTATTACATAAGACGCGACATGATTTTCGTTTATGCTCAAATCCTCATCCAGAAATCCTGGAGGGAGAATATAAATACACTGATTCTTAATGTGTTTATTATACAAGATAATTCGGTACGTACTATTCTGTCCAGGAACTGGATGTGGGTGCTTGTAAATATAGGTTACAATTCTGCATATTAAAGTTTATTCTTCTTTGAAATATTATCTCTTCTGAGGTTGAAATATCAGATAAAATCCTTCAAACGAAGTATACTAATCATCCATCGGGAGATGCCCAAAGGAGTTATATTGAAGTTAGATATTTTAGGGGCAATATTATGTATCGCTAGTTTCCCAATTAATTGAGTGAAAAATATGATGCATGATCAAATAAGTGAATTTGGAGTTAAAAAGGCAAGTCCCTTTTTTGACCTCTGAAAGTTTCAATATTTATTTAGTTCTATATTTTTTATTTTACCCAAGTGTTGTACTTCAATTTGTTCACATTGAATTTTTTTTGACACCATATGTAACACCGTTATATAATTTAAATTGTAAGTTGACAACAGTTGTTTGTTGGCCCCTGAATTTGCATCTTTTATTTTGCTAAGCTCCAGCACTTCTTTACATACAAGGATTTAGTAAAAGCAAATATATATATTTAGTGAAAAAACACATCAAATTTTATCTAAGAACCATGGGTTCTGCAAAATTTTAAATTCACTTCTTTTAATGCTGTTATAGGGAACCTTTCATGTCATCATGTGTATACAATTATACACGAGATGGATGCAGGCAATAAATTCCAATGCATGACCACACACAATTACTGATATATATGCAAATAAAATGTCAAATCTTTGTGCATCTCTCACTCTCTCTCTCTCACACACACACACACACACACACAAACACATGATAATATGCCTTTTCATATGCTCGTCTGTGCAGCTTGATTATTTCTTGTTTGCTTTCAGTATATCTAATGAATCAGTCTTAAGCAGATATGAACAACGCTACATGGAAAATGTGAAGCTTAAAGATGCTGAAAAGGTAAAAGATACTGAGGTGAAGGAAGTACCATCAGGTGAAACATCTTCTAAAACAGTAGATGAGATTTCAAACAAGAATAACAATAATTTGAAGTCACAAGCATCAGAACAAGATTTGGATGCATTTCTTCTTGGAGATCTTGAGGATGGTGATGATGGCCCAGGTAGACTAGTTAATACACCTAGTTAATTGGTAACTAAATTGGTTGCTTTTGTTTGCTTTATTTCATCTTGAATGATCACTTAAAAGGTGACATTAACTTACTTCCCTTCATTTTCCTTCACTTTTGCACCTTCTCTTCCAAATTTCGTGTTCTTTTGGACATTATTCTATCCTCTTTTGGTTGACATGCCTCCTTGTATGCATGACACGAAAAGCCACAAACCCTTCTATGACGCAAATGTTGATTTTACCCAACAAATTAATTAAAAATAAACTTTTAGTTTCTGGCATCTTTTGTTGGTGTACTCATTTTTACATAAAAAATATGGATAGTGTTTTCCGGGTACAGTGCTTTTCAAATCATTGAACAAAAACAAACTTACTTTCTCATCTCTTAAATTCTTTTTTTTTTATCGGTTCTCATCTCTTAAATTCTAATGCAATATTCTATTTTTGTTTTTTAAAGTAACTAGAGGAACTCAATAAACAGAGTTCAAACATCAGTGTTGTCAATCTTTAAGCTTTGTAGTTGCACCTGCTCTTTCGTCTTATAATTTTATACTTATGAGTAAAACAAGAAAATATATCGTTTGAACTGGCACGAGTTCATGCATTTTGATTTGTGCTTAATGATAGGATGCTGATTGTTTTTATGGTTCATCAGATGATGGTGACAATGGCTTTGATGATGATTTTTGACAAGATATAGCTTGGTAAGTGTAGCAGCTCTTTGTTGTTGCTTCTTTCCTTTTGTCCCATCAACCGAGTCTTGTTTATGTGACGAACAGCAACAGCATCTGAATTTAGTTAAATTTCATATACATTTTGTTTTGATATTTTCAAAATTTTGATGACAAAGAAAAAAATTACATGAAGTTTAGGGACAACTGCAATAACTTCAGTATGATTTGTTGCTATTAAGAATTGCATGTTTAGGAAATGTGAAACCTTTGTATTAGCTATGTTGAAGCGTGACAAGAAATATTTTGAAAATTCAGCGTCCAGAGAAAGTGATCCTCATTTTAAAATTTTAACAATTACAGAAAAAGCAAATTCACCTTTTTTTTTATATTCCTATATAGAGTTTGTATTTTTATAAACTTTTTTATTTCCTTGAACACAATTAATACCAATCTATGTTGTTGATCATAAAGGATTTAATGAGAGAATAGTGGGAGTATTTTCATTTTTTCTTTTACCAAATAAATTGTGATCTATCTCTGCAAATTTCAGAACTCTACCTTGACTAAATTTACCAATGCTTGGGCTTATTCTCAACACTCCTCAAGCTGGCATTAAAGTATCTGTAATCTAGAAATATCTTCAAGAAACATCATGACCTTATCTCAACTGAAATCATCTGTGGAGCTGATTCCTTAATCAAACAAAAAGAAAACTCTAAGCCTCCTGTTTCTTTCCTTTGTAATTTGTCTATCTCAATATATTGGTTCCTATCGCGTTTATTGAATTGTAATTACTCTTCGCACTACCTTAGGTCATAGTGTTGCTACAGTTCATTGTTGACTAGAAAATCCTCCGTAACTTTGTCGTTCCAATGTCTCTAATCTCAAACATTTTTTCTTTTGATCTCGTTGCTTCCTCAACATCATCTGATTAAGGATTAGCATTTAAATAGACCAGCAACACTAATCTTACCATTCTATCCATTTTTTGTGGACATGGCTTATGATAATGTCACTTGCTTTTTAACAGTGTAGATTTTATGAAGAGTTTGTTTAGTTCCATTCTATCCATTCAATTTTGTTTACTGACCTCTGACTTTTTTATACACCGGTCAAAGACTCATACCCATGAGCGAGGATGACACCCATAACATGATAGTTTTAGAGAGAGTATGACTCCCATACCCATGTTGTAGCCTGTAGGGCCTTTCCCATTGAATACAATAAACTACAAGTTTGTGTCATATATTTTATAGGATTTCGAAGGAAATATATCAGAGATAATATTGTGTAGGTTTTTCTCCAAACAATTCGATTTCTACAAGATCTGCACATATTCAAATAAATTTTTTCATATTTGCTTTTTTAATTTGCCAAAACCTTTGGCTGTTATCCCAGTTGGTGGTGTCTAAGGGAAGCATAGTTCAGTTGGCATAAATTTGTTCCCCTGGAGAAATGTAAGTGGATGTGGCATAGAAAATGATTGGATGGAGAAAATATGCCTGCTGTGAAATTGGATCCCAGTTTTTATTCTCATAGGAGTAGTAGATTATCATCATTGGGATTTCTCAATTTTTTGTAGCTGAAAAGTTGTGCGTAGATCCACTGCTCTGTGTAAATTGTTTTGTTTGAACAAATATTATGTTATCGTAGTTTGAAGGAGCCTTGTTGTTTGTATTCATGGTTAACTCTAGATATTATTTCGTCGATACCCGCTTACTTATCTCTCTGCTTCGACCTTTTGACGATATATCTAAAAATCACAGGAGAATGAGAAAGAATGGCAGCCAGCAGCCGACGATGTTGATATTTCAGAGGTTTACTGTTATTTTTCTCCTGTTTTAGCCAAGGGGGCAGTGAATTAACTTGAGGAGTTAATTCTGAAACTATTTTGCTTTTATATTCTTTATGTTCAGTATCATGATCTATCATTTGCCGATCTAAATCATATTTCTGCTATATTTTATTGAATTAACTATATGAAGTGTCGTGGAAAGAGTACAACAAAAGTATAACCGCATTCTTGCGTTAGACCATACCATGGATTTCATTTCATAGACGGATGTATACTTGATCTATAATAGACTTAAATCAATGTGATTCATTCATTTTCTTAACCATGTTAGTTAAATTAAGCATCATTTCATGAATTTTTTACGGGACGGTCTCACATAAATATTGTTGTCTTCCCATATCCCGGGAGTTTTGTGTGTCAGGCGTGGCATATTAGGGCTAATTTAACTTATGTGCACGTTTTTTTTGCTTAATTCTTATGAGTTATTACTATATTTATCTTGAAACTTATTAATATTTTGAAATGTTTATTTTTTATTAGAGTTTTTCGATCTCATCTTATTCGAGCTATAGACTTAAAATTCAAATTTTTACATCACATATTCAATCCATACGTATAATGTCTATAAAAGCTTTATTACTTTTCTCAATATAACTAATTTTTCTTACTCATTTATTACCCATATCATCATATTTTTCTCAATCAATCAATCATTTTTTTTACTCATACACAATACATTAAAATAGTACTCCTTCATTTCCAGAATTTGTACACTTTTCTTATTTGAATGCCTCGTTCAAATTTGCACACTACTAAAAAAAAGAGTATTGATTTACGTGCACATTTATAAATTTATACACATATTTACTTATATGCCACTACTTTATATACAAAACACATTTTTTATAAAAAAAATATGCTGATCCGTAGGGTGCAAATTCTTACTAAACAAAGGTAGTATAAGACAAAGAAAATATCACCCTAACAAAATTTTAACTTAACAAAATCTCAAGGAAAACTCATACTTTTACTGTTTATAAAATTTTTACATCCAATGATTGTAAGATTGGGTGGAAAAGGAGACTTTGACTAGTCTACAACAATTTTACAAAAAAAATCTACATTTTATGTTTGCGTTAATCTCCACCATGGAGATCCAGCCTCATAAGAGTGGTCTCCATCATCCCATGAAATCCTAAATGCTTGAAGGCCAATAGCAATAATGGGTTCCTTACCATGACTTGCAATCCATTCTTGGATAGCCAGTGCTTTAGCAGCAGCATCATCATCATCATTGGGGTACTCGTTCTTGTTCTTCCCAAATGGATTCAATCTGGGATTTTTCGCCTCAGCAATGGCAGCAGGCATGTACATTGAATCACCCACTACAGGGGCACCACAAGCAGCCAATTGTGCTCGAATCTGCAGTCAAGAAATATGGTCAAGTGAAGAAGTGAAAGTAGAGTATAGTAGGCTTCTTGAATACAAAAACGTCATGGACCTGTGTTTTGTTTACTCAACTTTGTGTGCCCTCTTTCCCCTCTTTCCACAACTAACAAAACAAATTACAATGGGTGCAGCTATTTGGAACTTCAAAAACTCTAATACCATGTTGAATTTCATAAATTTTGAATCATATTAAGAGGATATTTGACTAAGCTAAATTTAAACATCTTATAATTTGTATAAAAAACTTAAAAGATTTACTTTTAAGTAGCTTATAAGTTGTTGTAGTGTTTGATTAATATTACTTATAACTTCTTTGATAATTTATCATAACATTTTTTAAAAATTCGATAGAAAATAAATATTTTATTGTTTTTCATATTGAGTTAGGAGTTGTGGAGTGGTAGTGGAGTCCGGGATGAGGCGGGTGGGTGGGAGTGGCGGTCAGGTTTAACAAAAATATTACTCCCTCCGTCCCACTATAAGTTGCTCATGTTACCATTTTCGTCCGTCCCACTATATGTTGCTAATTGCTTTTTTACTTTTTTTGAAAACTACCATTCACTTTTTTATTATTATTTTCAATATTTTTTACACTATTTTCATTACTTTTTCACTTTTCTCTATCACATCACTTATACTTTTTCACTTTTACCTTAGTTCGTGTGCCAAAAAACAACGAGCAACTTATAGCAGGACGGAGGAAGTATCACTTTTTATTAAAATTCAATCACCTTTTAAAAGTAACAAATTTATTAATAAGTACAGGTCACATGAGACCTGCTCACACAAGACTTACTCCTATTAAAATTAATTAAAGTTCATGATTAAATTACAAAATCAGAAAATTGTGAAGATCTACACTACAACAACTCCGAATTATTATCTTGAAGCTCATCCTCTTCACCGTAAATGAATTTATATATCACCATTCCATTAAATCATCAGAGTGAGAAAAGAAATCCATCCGTAAAAAGAAATAGGACTGTAACAGATAAAGATAATCCGTAAAAAGAAATAGGACTGTAACAGATAAAGATATCGAACACAACATAATATAAGATCACTCAAAAACAAACAAATAGTTCAAGATAAATACCTGGTGTGTCCGACCCGTTAAAAGGTTGATTTTACACTCGTACGCAAAATCTTGAGTAGGCCATCCACAATCCTCAATTTTTAACTTTTCTTCCATTAGTTTATTTGGCCAAGAAACCTTGTTGCATTCTAAGACCTCAAGTTGGCATAGGTGCCAATTATTGATGAAATCTGCATGCACCACAGAGACTTTTTATCTATATTGAAAACAATGGCATTCTTCTTATCAAAGAAAATCATAAAGGGAATTCTGATGCTTTACTTTGCCAAATAAAGTTAGGGATTCTCACAAACAGAAGTGCAATAAATTCATTGAGATATAAGTGAAAATGGGATACCTCCAGAAAGAAGTCGGGGTGCAATATTGACTGGACGCATATAGTGAGTAATTAATCCAACTGATACAGGGGCAGCAGCAAGTGCAAGATAAAGCTTCTGAACCTTTTTCTCCTGAGAAACAAAACCAGTTTTAAAGTTTTCTTTTAGACTGTCAGACTACCCAACTAAAGGAAGTCCAAAGCTAGAGGTTGCAATTTTCTCCAAATAAAACATGACAAACTAATTGCCCTTTTAAAATCATAATCCATTAGTTAAGCAAGAAAAAGATAAATCTGACACTTACTCTGATTTTGGAATGAAAAACTGAGCAGTACTCCTTTGTTCTTGAAAAGACTACACTGTAATAATATATAGAAAATTAACACTCTGCTTCCACATTTATACAATATACATAGTGATATAATTTTCACTCACCAGCCCTCGGTGCAATTGTCAATCTGGTGGGTAGTCTTCAATGGAGCCTCTAATCCTAAAGCACGAGTAGCAAATGTTGCACAACTTTCTTCTATATTGTCTGTGGTCCCTCCAACCTGAGCAGAGCCAACACAGGCTAGGCATCATAAGAAAGCAACTAACTAACTTTGAAAAAATGCCTCATCAAATTCTCAAGGACATAGAATTAAGAGAAGAAAAAATATTCGGTTATTAATAGGTCCAATTTTGAAATAACAAAAAGAGTAATATTGGCTCATGTTCACAGAAGAAGTGGGCACTGAATTAAATCTTTCAAGAATAATATTGGCTCATGTTCACAGAGCAGTGCAGTTCAGGATCAGACATACGTAAGCTGTGAACTTTGGATAGGATTACAGTGCAGCATATATGCATTTGTAAGACAAGTTAAAGTTGAGAATATTACTCAAATTAAACACTGCAAAAAATTGAACACAATCATAGTCCTAATATATGAAAGTGAGCACTAAATTTTTTATTCTGAAAATGAAGAAAGACCGGTATGAAATTGGGGATACATGCACTGAGGAAACCATGGAACTGAAAAATTACACATTTAGGTTTATGTTAAGAAAAATAAAGCATGCTTAAGATTTGAGTTTCTTTCCTGCTAAAATACCACATAAGACTTTGGGGGGGAGACAGAGAGAGGCCGAGAAACATGAACTAGAAAACCAATCTCAAGAAAGAAGGGTAACAAGCTATCTTGATTACGGAATAGAAATATTAACCACATACTGATGTACCCGCTGGTTTATCTAAGACAACATAGTCGTCAGTCACAGCAATAATTCGAGATCTCCAGTCAATCTCATAGCACCTGATGAGAGAAGATATATAGAATTGTAAGATATGAAACGAACCTAAGTAAGGAGCAAGGTGTAGATACATTTGATGAATACCTTGGAAAGCGTTTAGGGTGTACATGAACCCGTAAGTAAGTTCCCACTTCAACAAACTCATCCGTACGAGTTATACGAAAAGTTTTTTGCGCTTCTCGAAATGTCTTTCCTTTAATTGATGATCTTGTTCTCAGAAATGATGGATCTGTAAATTCCTTGAAAGCTTCTATTTGCTCAGGTGTAGCACTTAGTGGAAGGTCTGGGCATACCAGAGCAAAAAATACTGCTCCAAAATGAATGAGATCTGCAACGAATCTTCAGAGATGAATGAAAAAGGAAGAAACTTAAGTCTGGACAGATCATTGCAATTGTTAAACCATTATTCAAGTGAAAATGGAGGATGACCAGTGGAACTCACAGGGGTGGAAGATCCAAAGCATTACTAACGTATTCAAGCACTGGACCACTTTTTACAACAACTAAGTGTTCCACCCTTGGAGGTCCATTCTCGGATGGGCAAGGAAGAAGGCGGCCATAAGGAGGATAGCTGAAAATAATAATTAGGCACCAATGAAACATAGCAAGAAAAGATATCGAACACAAATATATATTGCAAGCGTTTAATAAGTGTCATCTACAGATGTTTTCGCAAGAAATTCCATAGTGCATTCCGTTTAGCACTAGAACAAGTTACATGCCACATCTACCCTAGATAAAATTGATGTTATTTCCCCTTTGTTCTAATAAGAGAGTTGGGGATTGATAACATGAAAAGACAAGGAGGAAGATGACCATATGTAATATAGTATTGCTAAAAGGGCTTGCCACCATATCTACAGTATGTCCCTAATATACTTTCTACAAATGAACCTGGCAGTACACAACAGCAGCGGGTCAGGTTCTGGAATGACACCTCCATAGAGTTATTACTTAATGCTATTATTTCTTCAATTATTCAGTTTCCTCGTATTAGTATAAATAAGATGCTATATAGGTTTCTAGTACAGGAGTTATAAAATTGGTCTCCTATTCTTATCAAAAGCTACTTATAAAGGTAATAATGCAGGAGCGTGATGAATAGAGGAGCCAAGTGGTTTCATAGGCAGTATAAAAGACTGTGTACAATGAAACTCTCTTACAGTGTAACTGTATACTTAAAGTAGCGGCGTTAGCATGGACCTAACATGTAAAAGACGTATGCAGAAAGGCAGCCATCTTCATTTGAACAGCTGGTCAAGGCATCTTAATAGACAAACGTCGTGATACATCGTTGGGTACAAACTATATTTGTTTTTGTTTTCTTATAGGTTAAATGGTGACTCAAACCCATGACCTCTCGATATAAGTGGTGGAGCGAGTTATGCCACTTACTAGATTAGATAGGGAGTAAAGAAAAATATCCTCTCTCTGTCCCCCAAAAGTATGTACAATCTGTATTTTCCAACAATCTATTTTTCCTCGTCATCCAATCATCACTTAACTACTTTAAGTGTCATTGCACAAGCAACCACTTAATTCACAAAATGAACCACACAATATCCCAAATTTCTCAACTTTATCTACATTTTCTTTAAACCTATGAAACCAAACGAGCATACTTTTTCCGGGCGGAAGGAGTCCTAATTCCAACAACCTGGTTAGCCAATAATGCCTGAACTTAGTTATGATAGACAAGAGAGTCTAAACTATTTCAGCTCAAAACAATGTCTTGTGCTGAATGGACACACCTCATAACCTAAGACCTAAATTAGTTGATCTTCAAAACTAGATTAATGATTACCAGATAAAATGAATGTCAGAAAAATAAGCGGTACCAAACAAGAGAGGTAAAGAAATAACAAATTGTGCTGAGCCTCATCAATCAAAAATTTGTAAAAATAAAATAAAAATTGAAGTACCTGTTGTTAGAAATAGGAATTGATGCAATAGATATGCAGCTGAAGTTCGGGGTTAGGGCATTGAAGTTGAGTTGTTTGTGGATATTGCTGCTGCGAGTGAGAGGCGAATGCGTGGATGCTAGCGCGCGGGCGATGTTCAAAGAAAAGAATAGGTTCCGGTGGAAGCTGCTGGAGATGGCGGAAGTCGCCATTATCTGCAACCAATCCAAAGTGCGTTCGTTGTATGGTTATTTTGATTAGGGTGGTTAAAAAAGAATACACATATATATATATTTTTTTGTATAATGATATATTTTTGTTTATATAAAATTATTTTGTAATTAATATAATATTTTCATAAACTTATTAACTGGGTTATCCTTATTGGAACTGCAGTGCATTTTTAAATAATTATATTTATTATTATTTAAAAGTTATTTTTATTATAAAATTATTTTTTATTAAGGTGGTGTTTGGTAGGGTATATTATCGATATAATATGAATTTTTTTACTGGCTTATCTTGTTTGGCAGGGGTACAAATTTTATGCTGACCCGTTTTTTATACGGCCGACCCTGTAAAAGAAGAGGTCATATTACATTATTTTCACTGTTAACAATGTAATAATTATCTCACCATTTCCACCTTACAATTTTTGTATGACTTGAATAATAATTTTTGTTCTTATATATCTACATATTACACTCTAGCAAATGAAATTACTTTTTCTATCTCTATATTATGCTCTACCAAATAAGATTACTTTTTAGGACTAATTTTATGTAATTTTTCTATTACGCCCTACCAAATAACATTATATGAATTTTATTTATAAAATTTATAACTTCTAATATTACCTACCAAACATCCCCTAAGTATCCGAGAGAACGATTCAAAAAGTCATAGTATACTTCCCGAAAAATATCCTCTCTCATAGCTTACTATATGTTGTGCTCTCTGGAGAAATTTCAAAACAGAATACGAGGGTTCGGGTCAAATAAAAAAGAGATATTTTACAAAAATAGATTATAATATATAGTGAAAAAACATTTTTTACAAACATGAGAAATTTATATGTTACATATTCAATAGTAATTATTTGGCATCATCGTACTTCCATATGTCAACCTCCGATTAGACAATAAAATGAACGATAATTTCTCAACAATTATGTATATTAAAATTGCAAAGAAACAGAGCATGTGCAAGACACGTGCAAAAACAACTAGTTTAAAACAAAATCTAGGCATTATTTTTGGCGAATATATTTTTGAAAAAATTAAAAAATATAACAAAATAGAGTTGTAATGCATATAAACATCATACTTAGTCACTCCTTAAATGCTAACAAAAATTGAAAGGGCTAATGGCAGCAGGTAGAGTAAATATATAAATTAAATTTTGAATTAATAAACGAGTAATAATTTATTTTCATATTTAACAATTACAGGGTGTATATATGAACCATTAATGAAGCGCGCTGTTAAGCCCAACATAACCTAAATCCCATAATAAACGGGCCGATGGGCCTAATCTAACGGTAATAAAATTCAAA
Organism: Prunella vulgaris; assembly: GCA_026898435.1. NCBI lineage: Eukaryota > Viridiplantae > Streptophyta > Magnoliopsida > Lamiales > Lamiaceae > Prunella > Prunella vulgaris. Next base: position 2,101,842 of record JAPKLY010000001.1, read on the forward strand.
TCCCCTTCTTAACGAATCTAGAAGAAAACAGGTCATAAACCCTAGTCCCGCTATCGAGCCTCCCCCCCGCACCTCTCACAACGTGATCGGCGCTGGTACAGTGTAGCTAGATCCAACGCCGATCCAATTAGTGCAATTTATATGTCTGCTACTACACAGACGCCCAAAATTTCAGATTTCGTTGTGTAGAAGGAATTTGATGCAGTTTCCCCCTACAATCTTTGTGTCTTCGTTGCAGACATCATCCAGGGAAGTGCTAACATTGCTTTGGAATTTTAAGCTTTCCTTGTGTATTAACTTGAAATAATTTGGTTATAAACTTTTTTGTAGGTATTTTGATTTTTTTTCCCTAGGTATGCTGCTTGCTAAATTAAATTAAGTTCATCTTCAAAAACCCTGGCTACTTTGGTTGTTGTGAAAAATGGGTTAGAAATGATTTTTACGGGTAAGGATAATTAATTATTGTTGCATTCTGATTGCAAAAGAAAGTTATGCAAGGTTTTAATGTTATTGGCACTATGTTATTCCTGGAATTCGGAGGCTACCTCGTACATTTTCAGAAAATTTTGGTTTAGATTTTTTTATTGAATAAATCATGATAATAACATTTCAAATTGGAAGTGTAAGGCTGACTAATGTTATGTACGACCTGTCCTGGGTTGTGTGTGGAAGAAGATGCAAAAGTGGTAGATGACTTTGTTCACTCTGGCTTTGGGTTCCCCCCTATTTTATAAATGGGATGTCTTAATTGGAAGCTCTAAATATGGGGTCAAAGAATCTACAAGAACTTTCTCCTATTGGTTATATCTACCATCATTTTTTATTGCTTATTTGCCTAAGAAAGTCAACTTGATCCTTGATCTTCCTTTCATTTTGATTCATCTCTACTTGAATTGATTGCTTCATGAGGAAAGGGTTTGGTTGATCATGTTGCCCATTTGAACTGCCCGGGTTTTTAGCTGCTGGTGGTCTAAATTTGAGGCATGGATATGATTTAAACTGCTCAGCTTCTTAGCTGCAGGTTCCTTACTCATCTGATGCTAAATGTACATTGTTCGTTGATGTGTTGCATCATGAATCGCAATTCTTTGCATAATGTGTGCTTTTTTTCTTAAATCTTGGTTTTCTTGATCTTTTGATGTACTGGGTGTCATATATATAGAGCCTATGATAGTTTTTACAGTAATGTGAGGAAATTCTTTTATGGGCATCGAGAAAAATGCATGTTGAATTTGGTTAGTCCGTTGCTCATTTGATGCTGAATATATAAGCACACAGTTGCAAGTCTTTTGGTTAATCCCTTGCTCATTTGATGCTACATATAAGCACACAGTTGCAAGTCTTTGGTTAATCCGTTGCTCATTTGATGCTAAATATAAGCACGCATTGTTCGCAAGTGTGCTGTGTCATGTCCCTTGCTCATCTGATGCTGAATATATAAGCACATAGTTGCAAGTCTTTTGGTTAATCCCTTGGTCATTTGATGCTAAATATATGCACACAGTTGCAAGTCTTTGGTTAATCCCTTGCTCATTTGATGCTAAAAATAAGCATACATTGTTTGCAAGTGTGCTGTGTCATGTCCCTTGCTCACCTGATGCTGAATATATAAGCACATCAGTACCTGTCCCTACCTCATCTGATGCTGAATATATAAGCACGTCAGTACCTGTCCCTACCTCATCTGATGCTGAATATATAAGCACATCAGTACCTGTCCCTTGATCATCATATATAAGCACACAGTTGCAAGTCTTTTGGTTAATCCCTTGGTCATTTGATGCTAAATATAAACACAGTTTCAAGTCTTTGGTTAATCCCTTGCTCATTTGATGCTAAATATAAGCATGCATTGTTCGCAAGTGTGCTGTGTCATGTCCCTTGCTCATCTGATGCTGAATATATAAGCACATCAGTACCCGTCCCTTGCTCATCTGATGCTGAATATATAAGCACACAGTTGCTAGTCTTTGGTTAATCCCTTGCTCATTTGATGTGCTGTGTCATGCATTGTTATAAATCATCTGTGTTTTTTTTTTTTGCTTCCTTATCTCTTGAATTTACAGAGTTTATATAAACTTATTTAGCTCTCTGAGTTGGAGGCAAATTTTATTAAGTTGGATGTGCAGACGGAGGTAGGAAGATGATGAATGATGACAGGTACTGATGATGGACTCAAGAGTGTCTTAGTTGCTATTCCTGGTACTGCCAATTTTAGTTGTGTGTGTGCCGAACAACTAAGATATCTCGAGTCTTAGTTGCTATTCCTGGTACTACCAATTTTAGTTGTGTGTGTGCCGAACAACTAAGATATGCATAGTCCGCCTGATTGCATCGATATCTCATATCTGATTCCTCTCCCTCTTGATGGTTAGGTTGTTCTTTTTCCTATTTTCAAGTTATATGATGGATGTAATACTTTGAAGATGAGTCCATCAGTTATTCTCTCTTCCTTTTTTCCTTGTATTTAACAAATAATTGTTCCGAGGAAAGATCTCTCGAAAGAAGTTTGGCTGCAGATTGGCTTGGAATTCATATGGGAAACTATTTTTGGGTTGCCTTGGATGGAGGGATTTGCACTTATTAATCCATTATCAAATTCTTTATTCAATTGGGTGAAAAATGAAATCAATTCATGGATTTATAAATTACATATAGTTGGGAGAATTACAAACTTTTTGTGATGGTAAAGCTTGTTAAGTATATGCATTAATGCATATAATTTATCGTCAAGTCTTATGTGAGACCGTCATTTCATCAACATGCACTTGTTAATAAAAAGTTGTCACTTTTTAAAAAGTGATCTCACTTATGTAACAATATCCACTCAAATCAGTGTGACAACTTCTATTTTCCATGAAATGAAAACTCGTACAGTGTGCATGAAAAATGTCCCAACACCCAACTGCACAACTCAATCCTATTTCTGTCATGTGTAAAGCAACAATCTGGTCATGACACATGATGTCTACCAAAGATATTGCCATTGCTAAAGCTCAAATATGTTTCCACTATCTTCCTGTCAATCGTTCATGCTAAGTTAACATTAAACACTTACCCATCGAATAGTTCTTTAAAAAAAAAAAAAGATTTGAATTTTAAAATCTAAAATCTATTTTGAGGTTTAAATATATATTTTAAAAATCTTATTCTCCTGTAAATTAACCTATAAAATATACTTCCTTTCTCCAATAGAAAAATGTACTCTCCTTGTTTAATTGTCTTATATAAATTTGTACACTTATTAAAAAGAAAACATTGATTTACACATTCATATAATCATACATATTTACCTATATTCCATTCTTTTATTTTTAAGTTTTTTTTTTAAAAGGTGAAATTTCAAATGTGCAAATTTCTTTGGACGGAGAGTATATTAATATCTATTCTACTTTTATTTTTTCTTATATTATAAAGTTAAAAATGTATCATACTCAAAAATTCAAAAAAAAAAAAAACTCCTCAATATTAAAAATCACTAAATTTTAAAATTGATTGTTAAAAGTCACTTCAAAACTTAGAAAAAAAAAAACCCTAATAAATCATACAATCTTTACTTTCTTTTGTGGCTCAAAAGAAGTCCATGTACATAAATCCAAAATGAAATCATCACTTGTTTTACTTCATCAATAATTTCGTCTAGGGTTAACAAAGACTTGTTGCTGTGTCGAGGTTGTTTATGAAGTATTACCTCTCCATCTTTTCTAACATAAAACTCAAAAATATAAAACATCTGCCAATTATGTTTTTAGTCTCCATCAATTCTAAAAATCTTCAAACTACAAGATTTTTGGGTTCAGTGGACTTTTACTGATTAGTTGGGAATAGATTCGACAGGTTGTATGGTTGGGATTGGACTAGACATGACTATTTAATTTGAATGACTGGTTGAATTACAGAATTGTTTTAATTATATAATAAAAAATAAAAATAAATTATGTTTGAATTTATGAATTGAGTAGGGAATATTAATATGCAAATTTTAAATTTTACCCTCACCAAACTTTAGAATTAAATTGGAGAATTAATTGAATTAGGGCTAAATATGTCTGAGACTAAGTAATCTCTCCAATCAAACACATGTGACTAGAATTAGGAGTTTGAGAGATTACTTGGGATTTAGATCTCAAATTGACCAATAGTTCTGAACCAAATTCTCACAAACCAAACAAAGTATTACCTAAAACTAAAGAAGTAGTTCAAGGTAATCACATGAACAAGCACTCCCTCACGGTCGTTTAATTTGTCTTACAAATCATAAACAAGTCACAATAAAGTGTTATCTTTGATGACTACCAACAAAGATTCTTCTTCTTCCAATAATAATCTTATCGGCCAATTATTCTTTTTTGTTTCCCAAGTTTATCAAGTCGTTTATTGGGATAAAATAAAAACAAGTCAATAAAGAAAAGAAAATATGTAACTGCAATAATGTGAATTTAGGACAGTAAAGATATTGCAAGAAATTTCTAAAATCGATATAAAGTCATAAAAAATCTTAGAGAACTGTAGAAATCATACCAAAACGCATGAAGGCTCACACCTGCACAAAATTTACCAGAGAAGTGAAAGGAAGAAATAAAATAATAAGACAATAAAAAAAATTGGTTGGGTTAGCTCACCTGGCCATCGGGCTCTTAACTTGAGTGAGTGGCCGGGTTCGATTCCCTTAGGGAACGAATTAAGGGAGATATAAGATGACTTGAAGATAAAAAAATAACTATAATGTCTCAAGTAACTCATTATAACTCTTTTTTTATTTATATTTGACACTATATTACTTAATATATTCTTATGCGATAAACAAACCTCATTCTTATAAAATTGTAATGTCAATGCATCCTGAATAACTATTTTAATATTTTTTTATACTAATAAACAACTTTTTTTATTATAATTTTTGTTAAATTAATTTAAGCAAATAAAAAAAGAGAGCCCTAAAATATCAATATTTTGTTTGTCACATAAAACTAGATCACTTATTATTTAAAATACCATTAAATTTAGAGCAAATCTCATGTGCACCAGGTGCACGGTGCACTCATTCAATAGTTGAAACAGTTTATATTGAAAAGTGAATGTTAATTATACTGAAAAGTTGCAGGTTGATATATTGAGAAGTTTACACTAAAAAATCGATAACAGTGTAAAATTTTCAGTATATTAACCAGTAACTTTTCAGTATATTAACTCGTAACTTTTCAGTATAAACAATTTTAACTGTTAAGTGTGTTAAGTGTGTGCACAGTACACCGGTTGCATATGAGATTTTCCCTTAAATTTATATTTTATTTTCATTCCAATTCAATAGATATTGATGGAGATGAAGCTGCTATTATTTATCTCAACAAAGCATATCCATGTTAAG
>JAPKLY010000001.1:2107219-2166145 GCA_026898435.1 Prunella vulgaris
CGTAGGTAGAAGGTGTTATCTCCCCAAGGTATACGCCCGCTGCATCAGATATCTTAGTAGTAATTGTTTTTGTGATTTAGGGGTTAAATGTGGAAAAGAAATTAAATGCTCTAATTATAACAATTTATATTTCTTAATGAGTAAGTCTCTTGTGCACCAGTTACACCGTGCAACTTAAATGTATTTTTAAACAGTTACACTATTTATTAATAAAAAGTTACACAAATTATTACTGAAAAGTTACACAAATTATTACTGAAAAGTTACATTATTAAAGATACACTTTTCAATAATAACATGTGTAGCTTTTCAGTAGTATTTTGTGTATCTTTTTAAAAATGAACTTGAGTTGCACGGTGTAACTGGTGCATACAAGACTAAACATTTCTTAATATGTTTGAAACAATGTTCTTGAGAATCCGTCGTTTCAATCGGTTCGATTACTCCCTAAAAATTATTTTTAAGGTTCAACAAAAATAATCAGTCAAAATCAATATAAACCAGAAAAATCGACCAAAATTGAAAAAAAAAAAACACGGTGGAATCACTCTTTTTTTTTTTTTACTTAAATAGTGAGACATGTACCACTTCCAAAATTATTTTATTCTATATTTACATATTTTAAATTTTAGTAGTAATATTTTAATTTGAGACTTCATTATGCATGTGTTATATCATTGATTACAATTTGATATTATAGTCTGAGTTGTTTTGAGTATTTGTTTTTTATTGTCTATAATTATATTGTGTTTATTTTTAAATGAAACTCATAATTTGTTAAATTTTTATATGAGAATATTTAATTTATTTTATTTTTTAATATAACATACTATATAATATTAAAAAAATAGATTGAATAATTTTATGGGTTAGACCCGAGCCAACTAGTTGGCCAGTTGAAACTAGTATATTTAAAATGCGGGGTGGGGGTGGAATTTTGACTTTTTGATTTGTTTGTGTTTTTTAAGCGCAAAAATTTGAAGGTATAATGCAATGAAGTAGAATATGTAGCGTGAAAATTGTGTGATAGAGTGTTTAGAGGTGACAATTTTAAGAAATATTTTAATGTTAGGAGTATTAAAAAAAATGTAAACTTATCAAGATTAAGGTAGTACTTTCACTACAAAAAAATGGCTTATAACCACATAATTTTTATCACATTATAAAATCAATTACATAATTAACACTCTATATTCACATTAATATTTTAAAGTGTGATAGTATGTATTATTGTACACTTACTTAATACTATTATTACACAATTAAAATAGTGTGTTAATATTAATTTAATTACCACAATTTTAAGTGATATAATAGAACACATAATTAAACTCATATGTTTACAGTTTACTATTATTTCTCACATTATATACTAGTGTGATAAAAATTTAATACTCTTTTATAAAAAAAAGAAAGTGTGGTGTTATTTATATTAATATAAATATAAATTATTTTAATATTGTTAACCTAATCACTAAGCCTAAATCTTGACTCTTAATTTACCAAGTACACGGGACCACCATGGCTCAACACAATCAATCTAATTAAATATATATAATTTTTTAAAAGGTAACCTAAACCTAAATCTTGATTACGCAGACTTTACCAATTTGCAATTTCACCACGGCTCCAGAGAAATAATCTCAACGAAAAAAACCAAAAATTTGATACCAAGCTCGCAAGAAATCATTCCCAATTCTCATATCGAATAGAACATCCGAAAATTCGCTCTTGCTGATTCTCATGTTCAATTGAAAAGCTGATTAATACCTGAAGTTTTCGTGATTCTCGTTGTTCTCTTTCCTATCAGCTAAACAAGGGCTTTCTTTGGGAATAAATCAGATTTTTCCAGGTATGAACTCCTAAATTGTCATTTGGTTGTCTTCCTCAAGATTTATGATATTATATTCAGGGGAATGTCTTGCCGCGTAATCGCTCTGATCATAATCCTTTGATAGTTTAATGTCGTTTGGATGCCACAACGAGACCTCGGCCATTTAGATTGAAATCTACGTGGTTATGCCGTCACAACTTACTGCAATTTGTGGAATCACCCCTAAAATTTGGATACTCAGGTCAGAAAATTTGTAAATTCTCTAATTCACGTTGTGATCCCATATCTTATTAAATCACTGCTTAATTGCTCCACACATTTGCCTCTAGCCCATTTTCAGATTTTCTCTTCAATTCTCATGCTGAGTAATCTCTTCGCCAAGCAATAGGAATTTGTGGATTGGCTGCAACTACCGGTTAACTTCTAATCTCGTCTGTATTCTTATTCCTCAGGGTATTTTAGTATTTTATTAGAGTAATTTTGATGAGACTGAGATTGTATTGTTGTAATTTGGAATCAAAATTTGTGTGGAATATGATACCATGTAAGATTTCAAGGTTCTAAATTCTGTGTGGGGAATAAACACAAACAGTTAGGCTGCTTTCAAGATTCTGGGAAAGGAAGATCGAAATAGAGAATGAATTTATTCCAAAATTGCAGATTTCAAAATTAACCGAAAGGAATTAGGAATGCTTCGGTCAGGGTTAGTTTTAGATTTCAAAATTAACCGGAAGTTTATCTCAAGTTTATCTAGATTGTGCCTTCACTATAGATGTTTCTCAAGCTTCGGGTACAACTTAAGAGTTTTATTTCTTGATTTATTTTTATACTGGCCATTCTCGATTTTCTTGATTTGTGTTTCTCGCATTGTACTGAAATTACTGGATTTATAGGTCTCTACCCGCACCCATTATACAACTTTACAATTTCATCTGCACCCGTGTGAATAATTTTTCAGTCAAGGTTTAGTATTTTGTAAGTTAAACTGCACGATGTTTTGCAATATATTTGGTGTGATAGGATATTTTTCAGCCTTTTGGAATTCCCTGATGTTGTTTATGCAGATTTGTAAATAGATAGTTTAATCAAAATGAAGTCGGCAGTTTAAGAGGTGGAATAAGTGATTTTGCATTTGATTTTTCTAATGGTTTTACGCTCAAGTGACAAGAAAATTTTCCTTTTCAGGATTTCACGTCGATCAAGAACAAGAGGAGGACTGCCAAGGTAGGTTTGATCAAGATATTTACTTACATAGATATACTTACGGCACAAGTATTCTAGTTTAATGCCTTTATTTTTTGAGAATTTAAGATATCTTTATATGGTTTTTAATTATTTTGACTTATGATTTCTTACTCTACAATGTTTTAAGGGTTGTATTTTCTCAATAGAAGTGATAGAACTAAATTCCTCTGTTTGCATGAGTAAATACTTTTGTTTTGGGTTAAGATCTAGGTCTGATATTGGAAGAATAACTTCGTACATGCACTTACCTGATCAACAATTTTGATTGATAAGCTTGTATGTGTAGAGTAGACAGATATCAAGGTCCAAATAAACATTTGTTATCTGTATTAAAGTTAATTATTATTCCTAAATTTTTGCTACATGCATGTTTGGCCCACCAAGAAATTATTTGCTACTGCTGTTCGGGTGTTGGGAGCAAAATGCATTTTGATAAGATTTATCTCTAAAGGTTCGTTTACTTCTTTTCTACACAATAAGTTAATTATCATTATAAATTTTCTAATGTAAATTGTCAAGTTTGGCAAAAATGTACTCATGATATTTAATTGTAAAAATGATAAAATAGTAGCATGTTGTGGTTTCTTATGAATGTATGTGGTTTTTTCCTACAAGTGATTATTCAACTGAATATCATGAAGTACACTGTCACGTAACAATTGTGGTTCTTAACTTCTCATAATTATTCACTTCTTTCTACAATAGATATCTATTTAGTTACTCTTGTGAGTTTGGAAATAAATTCAGCTTTTGTTAGAAGGAATGTCACACATTTTGTTTAATTCACAGTTTGTGGGCCATAGCAAATTAATCAGTGGTTTTTAGTTTACGACATCACTTTTCATCTATATTCATTGTAAGTGTAGATATGTCAATTATCTTAGTATCATATATGCAATTTTTAAATCACATTGCACAAGCTGTTTAGAAATCAGCATGTGTTTGAGAAGATAATCAATTGAATATCTTCTTTTATTCATTCCAAATAATCATTATTCAAAGTAGTTTATCTTCTATTAGTCAATATAATTATTTATTTGAGTTTGATGATTTTCTTTGGATGTATATGTCAGGAATTTGAGAACAAATATATGTGGAGAAACAAAGAATTATTTTGAAGTGTGACCGGAAATTTTTGGCTTCCTCGAGATATGGATAAAAGTTGGATGAGACTACCGAGGTATAGTAAACAATACTGGGATGGAGTTGAGAAGTTTCTAGACTTTGCATTTTCTAATTCAGCAATAAATGGTATGATTTTATGTCCATGCATAGAATGCAAAGTTGGAAAATTTGTGAATAGAAATGATGCACGTGAACATTTGATAGTTAAGGGATTTATTAAAGGATATGATAATTGGATAGCTCATGGAGAATTTTTGTCCAGTCATGCTACCAATGCTTCATCTCCTATTGATACTGGTTTAGTTCATGATACTTCAAAGGGTAGTGATGACATGCATGGTTTTAGTTCATGATACTTTTGGAGTTCCACAAGATGATACATATTTTGATAGTCCAATGGGGTCTTTTGAAGACGTGAGAAATAGTACTGGGGTTGCTGAAAAATTTTACAAGTTAATTGATGATTCTCAACAGAGGTTATATAAAGATTGCGATAATTTTTCAAAACTTTCATTCATCATACGTTTGTTGCATATTAAATGCCTTGGTAAATGGAGTAACAAACATTTTACTATGCTATTGGAGTTATTGAAAGAGGCATTTCCAGAGGCAATGACTGGCTTGCCTAAGTCATACTATGAGTCTGAAAAATTGATGAAGGACATAGGTCTTGGTTATGAGAAGATAGATGCTTGTCGTAATGATTGTACATTGTATTGGGGAGTGAATGCGGATAGAACATCATGTGAGACATGTAATGAATTGAGGTGGTGTACTTCAGAAAATGATTTAACTGGTGTGAAAAGAAAGATCGCACATAAGGTATTGTGGTATTTTCCAATAAAACCTAGATTGCAGCGTCTGTTTATGTCATCAAAGACAGCTTCCCATATGCAATGGCATGCTAAAGGTCGTACTAATGATGGGAAAATGAGACATCCAGCTGATTCCCCAAGTTGGCAAACATTTGATGACAAGTATCCTGAATTTGCTAGTGATGCACGCAATGTAAGGCTAGGTTTAGCTTCTGATGGATTTAACCCATTTGGTAATATGAATGTGTCACATAGTACATGGCCTGTTATTCTCCTACCATACAATCTTCCACCATGGATGTGTATGAAACAACCATATACCTTGTTGTCTTTATTGATTCCCGGCCCATCAGCTCCTGGAAACAACATTGATATTTATTTGCAGCCGCTTATTGTTGATTTGATAGATTTATGGGAACAGGGAATCGAGACATATGATGCATCAAGTAAAAATAAATTTCAATTGCGTGCTAGTTTATTGTGGACAATTAGTGATTTTCCAGGTTACGCAAATCTATCTGGATGGAGTACTAAAGGTGAATTTGCTTGCCCAGTATGTCATAAATTCACATATTCTTGCTGGTTAAAATATGGTGGAAAACATTGTTATATGGCTCACCATAGATTTTTAGACAAGGATCATGAATTTCGGAAGAACGCTCATACTTTTGATGGGTCAAATCAGGATGAAAGACCTCCACCTCGACTATCTGGGAATAATGTGTTAGCAGAATTGGAACACATAAACTTCAAATTTGGAAAGAATGTTGATTCTAATCCGAAATTGCCTTTCAATTGGAAGAAGAGAAGCATTTTTTTTGAATTACCATATTGGAAAGATAATGTGGTGCGCCATAATCTGGATTTTATGCATATTGAGAAAAATGTATGCGAGAGCATTTGTTCTACATTGCTTGGCATGGATGGAAAAACGAAAGACAATCTTAAATCACGGCTTGACTTGAAAGAAATTGGGATTAGACCAGAGCTTCATCCTACTTTAAGATCGAATGGTAGGATGTACTTGCCTCCTGCACCCTTTACCATGAATAAGAAGGAAAAGAGCATGTTTTGCAACGTGTTAAAAAGGGTTAAAGTGCCTGATGGCTATGCTTCCAATATTTCACGGTGTGTTCAACTAAAACCACCTAAGCTTGTTGGACTAAAAAGTCACGATTATCATATTCTGATGCAACAGTTATTACCTATCGCATTGAGAAAGACTTTACCAAAATTAGTGCGTAATCCCTTGATCCAGTTGAGTCGATACTTTAGGGAACTATGCTCTAAGGTAATTGATCCATCTAATGTGGTTCGTTTAGAACGAGAAATTGCTGTTATACTTTGTCAATTAGAGAGGGTGTTTCCACCATCATTTTTTGGCATAATGGTTCATCTAGTTGTTCATTTGGCAACTGAAGTAAAGCTTGCTGGACCAGTTCACTATCGTTGGATGTACCCTGTTGAAAGGTAATGACTAAATTTTCAATAATTTTTAAGTTGATAATTAATTTTATGTTATATTTAACATTGAGTGTTTAATGTGAAATGAAGGTATTTAGGCACATTAAAATCATATGTTCGAAATAGAAGTAGACCAGAAGGTTCAATTGCTCAAGGATATGTAGCTGAAGAATGCTTGACATTCTGCTCTTTGTACCTAGCTGACTATGTGGAGTCAAAATTCAATAGAACAACGAGAAATGAGGATGTGACTGAATGTGCTGCACCAGGATTGGATGTATTTACTGCTGAAGGTCATGCTCTTGGAAAGGGAACATCAAAGAATTTTGGAGATGAAATACTACTAAAGGCTCATCAATATGTCTTGTTTAATTGCAAGACAGTTGAGCCATATATTCAGTAAGTGTCTTATTTTAGTAAAGACTACTTGTAGTTAATTTATTTTTAACTTCCTCAATTTATAAACTATGGAAACTTGATTATGTTATAAATTATAGGCAGCATCTTAGAATGGTGGAAGAAAATCATCCTCGCGCTCCACGCCATCAAATTGAACGTTTTCATAGTGAAAATTTTGCAAAGTGGTTTTCCAATCACGTAAGTATTGTTCATGTACAATATCTATGTTCTATTATATCATTTCTATCAATATCATCACATTCTTTCTTTTGTAGGTAAAGAGGCTGACATTACCAGAACAAGATCCTATATGTCAAGATCTGAAATTGCTTGCGAGGGGACCAGACACGACAGGAGTAACTTATGAAAAATATGTTGTAAATGGCTTTAGGTTCCATACAAGGAGAGTAGAGGAAAAGAGAAAAACGCAAAATAGTGGAGTAACTGTCAAAGCTATGACTTCAAGTTTTTCTAGTATAAGTGATGATAATCCAATCTTAAGTGAGCTAGACTATTATGGAGTTTTAGTAGATATCATTCAGCTGCAATACGTAACGCGCAATGTTGTTTTATTTGGATGTGATTGGGTTTCAAAAGGCCAGCGGTTAAAACAAGATAGTGATGGATTTACTCTTGCTAACTTCTTAAATGTTACTCCTCATAGCGAGCCTTTTATTTTATCATCTCAAGCTTGTCAAGTGTTCTATGTAGCAGATCCAGTTGATACTAAGTGGAATGTTATCATTACCACGGCTCCTAGAGGTGTTTATAATATGCAACCCCTAGCAGATGTTGAAACCTATCTGTAGAGCAATTTATGCAATCCTGTAGATGACAATGAGAGTGAAGAAGAAGGATGGGTTCGCGAAGATACAGAAGGAGCTGAAGTTGAATGCAGTCATGAATCTGAATCGGATGATGATAGCTTAGATGAGGAAGTAAGTTCATTTTACCGAACTTGTTTACTATGAAATTTATGATTTGCTGCATTAACTTAAGATAATATTGTCTGATGAGTAGTTGCTGTAGAACTTGCATATTCACTCAACAAAACATAACTAATATGTTCAGTTGTTCTTTTATTCTATATCTTGTAGGATGCCCCTAAAGCTGCTCCTATAAAGAAGGCAACTGCCTATGTAACCCAAGTACTACTGCTTTCTTGGGTCTTTGTTGCGTTTCATTTTTGCTATAGTTTCTTAACAAGCTTCTTAATACATTTTTCATTTTTAACTTTTTATGTATTCTAGATACACACATTTATGTATCTATGTGATTTACTAATTAGAGATTTTATTTGCATGTAAAGAAGGAATCTTCTAATGACTGTGATGATGATAGTTCTAAAGAAAGTGAGGATGATGACAGTTCTGAAGAAAGTGAGGATGATGACAGTTCTGAAGAAAGTGAGGATGAAGAACCTCAGAAGAAAAAAATCAAAGCCCCTACGTGTATTCAAAGATTTCTAATTTCATTGCAAATGATGAATGTATGATTCAATCATGCACTAATAGTTTTCTTGTTAACAGATTGACGCAAAGAAAAACAACAATCTAGAGGAGTCGTCTGAAAAAGATTCATCAGAGTAGGAAGAAGATGAAAAGCCTTCCAAAATCGCAAAGAAGAATGTGAGTGCCGCTGACTGTCTGTTATGAGATCTTCTCATATGACGATTCACTTTATGTTAGTGTGTATTGCATTTTAGCTGTTGACTACGCAAATATGGATGAAATCTCTCTCTCTCTCTTTCTCTCTCTCTCTCTCCCTCTCTCTGTTAGAGTGTATTACATTTTTGCTTTTAAGAGCATGCCTCAGATTTCAGAGTTTATATTTTTCTTTTATTGTTTTGAGATATTTTGAAGGAGGCAGGAGATGGAAATTTTGGTGGTAAATATTTGGAGAATGGTGTTTGATTGCTGGTGTCAGAGGAACTACACTCAATTTACTCATTTATATTTTGAGAAGTTGAGCTTAAACTTGTGGTTGAGAGTAGACACTATTGTGCTACTATACTTTTGGTTGTAAATTTAAACAACATACCTAATTTGTCTCTGGAATAAGTATTTTTCTTGTGGGATACTCTTTGATGAGGTTAAACTATTATGATATTCTCCCAAGATATTAGTAATTTATGTTCTTCTTTAATCTAGACTTTTGTGCAAATCCAATATGTTTTTATTTAATTTTTTCATAATTTTCTGGTAATTTGAGTTGAGTATGTACACTTTCATGTTTAGAAATTTGAAATCTTGCGCATGTATGTGAACTATCCATACTCAATTTTATTGTGTTATGTCAATTCTTAATTAATCATAAGTCCAAGGATGAAAATATCGCGAAATATCGCGGATATATCGCAAATTTTGAGTATGCGATATGGATATTGGGGTACAATATATTTTTTACAAAGTATCGTGGATATATCGCAAAATATCGCAAAATATCGATATCGATATCGATATCGGTTCACTCGTAGTACAAAATTAATTGAAAATTGGGAAATATCGCAGATATATCGCAAAATATCGCACTACATAAAAAATCGCAATTTTTTCTTTTTTAATATTTTTATACAATTTTCAAATAATAAATTTTTTTTTAGTGATTGTATATTCTTTCATGGTTTTATTTTTATACATATATTTTTTTTTATTGGGCACTGATCATAGTGATATATCTCAAGGTTCATATGCTTCTGACACACATTCGAGTTCACAATTTGGTTGGAATACTCGAAATGTGTTTCAGCATCCATTTTCATATCAACAAATTTATTGGGTTAGTGCACACTATCCAGTCTATGGTGAAACAGTTGGAAGAGATAGAGAAACATATGAATGGCATGTGCATAACTATATGCAGGATTATTCTAATGCAATGAGTTGGTACCAATATTGTTTGGACAAAGATGGGATTCCATCTTCTACATTTGAACCCCATAGGTCATCATTTTGGTACTAAATGTATTGTATCATGTAATTCAAATTATCTTTTATTGTATTATGCATTATATTATTAATTAATTAATGTCAGACAATGATTATATAGTCCATTATCTATTTATTTGCTTTAAACATGTCAATTTTTTTGTGATCTTAAATGAAACATATGGATAATAACATGCTATAATAATCCCTAAAATTTCATATTAAATATCCAAAATTTTAATAAAATTTTCATTATTTTTCTATTTATTTTGCGATATCGATATGCGATATCGATATATCCATCGATATTTCCGTAAATTTAAGGTTGCGATATTACTTGCGATAGCGATATTTTCATCCTTGATCATAACGATATTCTATTAGTAAAATACTTGATTATGGTTGATCCATCTATTAAGATTCAAAAGTCATATATCAACTTCATCAAGTTGAAAAGAATCTTTATAAGTAAATTGTAAAATACTTGATTATGGTTGATCCATCTATTAATGAAGATGAAATCGAACTACTAAAAATTCATGAGTAAACTAGTTTCAAGTATAAATTTATTACCCAAAACAAAATTAGTTCAGCTAATGATTTTGCAAGTAAAATTCATGGCTAAATGCTAAATTCACCAACAAACTTAAGGTTAAGGAAATATATCACCTCTATAATTTATTGCTAAATTGCTAAAGGACTTACTGCGGCTAAATCCGTTAAATCTATTCGAATAAGGACTTACTGTGGCTAAAAACAGGTAGAACTTGTTACATCCCTTCATAATATATTATTGTTGATGAACATGACATTTTTATATTCATCAATATGAATTCACCAAAGAACTTATAAGGATATATATCATCTCTATAATCTATTTTAGCTTTTGTCTTTCTTTAATTACAATATCGATCTAAGATATATAAAACTAACTTACACTTATAAAATTTAAGACAAAACTAATTTTAAGTGTGACTGTTATCCAATTATTTGTTGAGTTCTCTTTTAATTTGATTTCTCTTATTCCTTATGCTTACCCAGGTGAACTTTGGGCCAAAGCTACCCAAATCATTAAGGTTTAGTTTCCGTAGCGTGTCATTAAGTATAACACAAAAGCAATATGTGTGTTTCTATAAGAAAATATATTATTTTCTCATAAGTATTTATGAAAAAAATAATATTTTTTGTAATAACACACATTTATTATTAGATTGTATGAAAAAATGTTATTTCTACAAAAACAAATGAATATATGTAAAGAAAACAACATTTAATCTAATTGTAACACACATTTTGCTTATTAGTAACATACATTTGGCTAAATAGTAACATATATGTGAGCGAAAAAATCTGGAATCATAGTTGCGAATATTTTTTTTAAAAAAATACCAAATATTTAGAATTTTATAAACCGTTCCCACCATGAAATTTTTTGTTATAAATTCAAAGCCATGTAATCAAAATTCATTGAAAAATCCTTTTTTTGTAGCGCATTACATATTAAATTAATACTATAATATTCATTCAGTAATATAATAACTCATATAAACTAGCACTACTATAGTGCAAAATATTATTTCTTAGATTTTATAAAATTAATAGTATCACTAAATGCATATTATGATATTAAATTAATACTATAAATAAAATTTACATGAGATTGACAAAATAAAATTTTATACTGACATATAAATTTTAAGAATAGAGTAGATATGTGCAAAATTATAGTTTTACTCACAATAATATAAGAATTTTATTTTACATTTTATATTGATATAGTTTATCATTTCAAGGTGTTAAGATATTTTCTCATCTTTAGCTAAATAAATTATGTTATACTAGGAGAAAGAACCCCACTCTCCTCCATCCCACTAAATCCATCAAACAGTTCCCCCTACAACCCACGAAATCCATCAAATAGCAAGCAACTAGCTAGACAATATGGATATGGATCGGTGGCAATCAGCATCAAGCGATACTTTTATTTATTTTTCAATTTTCAATGTGATTCAAAAATTTCAAATTACCGGGAGAAAATTAGCGGGAGGAGCATTCCATAGATTTCAGCGGTTATCCATTGCTTCCCACGTCTACTGCGGGCATATGCTCTTAGAAAATCGGTAAGCTTCAAAGTGTGCTCCTTTTTTACCATAAGAGTAGTTATTTTCTCAGTCAAGGTCTTGGAAGAACGTCTGCATTCTGTTGCAATTCCTTAAATGGGTAAACGAAAGACTATCCTAATTGAAGACTACCGATCTAAATGTTAGTCTTTGTATCCCTCTCTCAGCGTATGTTATGTGTATTTGGTTGTGCCATGTTCTTGAATTGTTAGTAATTTTCTTTTATTGTTTTCAAGTTGAAGATTATCTCTGAGGCAGTATTTCACCAAATTAAGCATCATTTATTTAATTCAATTGATGGAAAATGGGTTTCTGATGATTCGGATTTGAGAATTTACTGATTGAGTTACTTATAAGTTGCTTGATTTAGTGGTTACTATACTAAAATCTTTATGGGTTTGTTAATTAAAGTATTCTACTTGATTGTCTTTATTTAACTCATGGCTTCCCTTCATTCTGTATTTCCTTGAATTAGTTGTAGGCTTGTGGCTCTGTTTCTTTTGTAACTTCAAGAAATTTAATGCTTCTGTTAATTCTAATATTTGCAGGCATGACTTCTAAAGCTCGTAAACGCCAGAAAAATATTTTTCACCTTTTAGATGAGTGCATCCAACAGCCTGCAGGTATGATCATACATTACGCATTGTGTAGTATAATTATTCTTATCTTGGTTATTTTGTAGACATGGTCACCAAAACTCGAGTGGGTGCACGTGTATATGGTGGAGTTCTACCTAACCAACACACAAATTTACAACAAGATGAGCTAACTCAACAAAAAAATACTAGCATTACACATGAAGCCAACGACATACAAAAAACCCAAAGTAATGAATCAAGTCGACAACCTCCATGTAAGATATTAGCATTGAAAAACACTTTTCACATTACGTTGCATTTATTTTCTATTGTGGATTATCTTGCAGCTAAATCAACTAGATTTTGCGATAGACAAGTATCCAATGGAGTTATGAACAAACAGCGAGTCTTGGATCAAACGCAACATGTGAATGACTTACAATTAAATGATGATATAAGTAAGTGTTCATATTTATATAATATTATAAAATTTTAAAAAATACAATATCTTTTAATAGTAATAGGGTCAAATCAGAGCTTCTAAGCATGGACGTATTTGTAGTTGGTTACTTCTTTCCAGAATTAAAATGGAAGCTTAGTGTAGAAACTTGAGGTAACACTTGGATATCTATAAACCTTGTGGAGAACTTTAGAATCTAGAGAACAACTACCTTTTTCATTTTGGAGTGCCATATAAACTGCAGCCTTTCATAGTTATCTACTTGTTTCATCAAACACCAATTAGTCTCTATTGATAAAGTCAAGTATTTTGTTGTGTATTCTATGATGTATGCAAGTTAAATCCTCTGTTTTGTCAAGATGAAAAGAAAAATAACTAAAGAAACTATTTATTCCCTAGGCATGTTTAATCATTTTATTGCAATAGGATGCTAGTGTGTTTCTAAAAATGTCCTTTTTTCTGATTCGAAAATTTCCATCTAAAAGAGCATAGCAAACCTCTTTCCAATCTATCGCACTTCAGTAGACTCCTAATCTTTTGTAGTTAACAATATTTGTGTCTATTTCATTGGAAAGTGGGCTCATTGACCTTTTCCATATTTCCTTACATAGTTTTGAGGCATGTCCACCAAGCTCGCAATTCACAGCATGAAGTGCCAAGTCAACACAATACATATGAAATTTTAAATGGGAGCAATGACATAGAAAATGCTGAAACATGTGATACAGAAATGGGTAACATTTCTTTTGATTTAGTTTTCTCAATTCAGCCTGCAGTGTTTGTTTCAAATATTACAGACTAGTAATTTTAATGATGAATTGCAGAGCATAAGGTTAGAGGTCCTACACATATGTTAAAAATCTGGGGTCGACCATCATATTTACCCCCCATTGTGGTTGATTTTGATCATTATGGAAGACCCATCGGAACTAATAGGAGCACCTTTATTGAATTTTTGGGCACGGTTGCAAGGAATGGAAAATATTGTCCAGTTGACATTGAAAATTGGCACAAGATGTCAAAAGAGAACAAAAAGGACATGATAAGAATAGTCAAGGTAATGTAATATTTAGTATCTTGTATATATGTCTGAGATAATTTTATATAATTATGAAACTATGCAGTCAAAATTTGACATCGCTGGTGCTGATGAAAAATGGATTCTTCATTCCATAAATGAAAAATGGAGAAGTTGGAAGGGCTTTTTGAAAGCACGATGTTTTTGGCCTAATAAGACAGTGGATTTTCTGATGGATGAAAGAGAAGAAAGAGTGAACAAGGATCAATGGGCCAATTTGGTCACTTACTGGAATAGGGAGGACGTACAAGTATAATATGCATTTTCTTAATTACTAATTTACTTTATATTTTTCTTAATTTCAATTTCCTTTAAGCTTACTAATTTTATTTTCATCATACCAGGCGCAAAGTGAAAAAAATAAAAGAGCTCGATCGAAAAAAAAAATGGATCACCGAACTGGAAAGAAGTCATTTGCACAAGTCAATGAAGAGATGGTGAGTTTAGCTACACTCTATTAGTTTCTTTAAGCAATGAGTTTGGAGATAGTAGTTCTGGCCAATACTTTATTTACTCTCACATGCAATGTTAATTGCCTATGTTTTCTCATCTATTTCTTATTGGCGTAATTGTGTATTTAAGGATATTAAAAGAATTATATGTATTTGGAAAAAAATGTACCAAATGAGTCTATATCGTTTGTCAAATATAACTTAAGATGCTCTTAATTTAATTATGCAATTTGATAGGTATTTCATTCGTTAGGCTGAAACGAAAATGTTGAGTTTAGTTCCTTGCATAATACAATTTTGGATGTCTATGGTAATTGAAATTATGCTGCAATCTTGCAATATCATGTACTTTATTGCTTAAGTATTAATTCTCTTGTTGCTTTTATTTTGTTTATTTATTCTTCTCCTAAGTTTTATTTTCTTCACTATTTTAAGTTGCCCTTTGACTTTTTGCTATTTCTTTTAAGTTATTTATTTATTACTTTAAGATTATGATTTATAATTTTCATTTTAATACAAATATTTGGTGTGAACAACAATGTAATCTTCTCACGCTAATAAATTGTTTATCTCTTCCTTGATTTATTCATCATAACTAGATTAGAGTTAAGTAATTTTGTTCTTATTAAGTGTTAAGCAAAATTTCTTTACGAAGATGAACAAAATCCAACAGTTTAAAATGCATAAAAGTTCAGAGCTTTTGCAAGGGAACATATCAGTAGTTTCCTTGGCAATTTGGCATTATAAGAATGTCAAGGAGTACATGACTTTAGAAAACCTGATACACCTGGGAAGAGGTTAAATAAATTGAGCACTTAGGTTGAATTTGACAGGAAACAGATGCATGAAAGAAAGAAGGAAATTTGGGACTAAGAAAAACTACAGTAAGTCCTCATATAATGAAACACCCTCTCTTGTGAACATTTAATTTACAGACCAAGTCTGCATTAAACTACTTTTACTCTTTAATTTTGTAAAATCTGATTTTGCTGATCAAGAAAGATGACATTCTTAGTTATTGTGATTATTTTCTATTAACTTCTTTCAAGTTATAAATTTATTCTAGTTTTATATAATTTACAAGAAAGAAAATTATTCTCAGAGAAAGGAAAAAGGTTGTGCCCCATTTCGTTCAGAAATATTTGAAGTGTGCTATACTCCAGCTAATGGACCTCCGTCAGTTGAAGTTACCAAATATTTGGTAAGTTTGGATCACAATGACTAATATACCTTTTATATATATTAACATTGTTCTCTCAAAATTTTTACTACTTAACACCCAATAGGATTCGATGAAAGAACTAAGGAATCAACTTCCCGAAGGCTCTCATGATTCTATTGGCCCTGATGACATATTTGCCAAAGTCACCGGCCAAGACAAACCAGGTTATGTTCGAATGTTTGGCGGTGTTCCGGCATCAGATGTGTGGGGGGAGGTTCCAACTCGCAGCACATTCAAACGCAAAATCATGGAGCAAGAATCACAAATTTCTGAAATGAAAAATCAGATGGCTGAATTACAATCACAAATTTCATCTCAACATAGATTTAATTTGCAGCATCCTCAAGTCTCAACATCATTCCCAGAGCGACTCCCTGGCCTACTTTTAACAAAGCAAACTCTGAGGGTAAATTTTTTTTTCTTCTTAAGTCTCAACTCTAATTACAATTATACTTGACTTTTATGTATAGTTGACATTGGGCATAAGTAGTTTTATGCTTCCTTTTATTAGAATTTTGTTCAATATGTCACTTTGATGATATTTATATAATGAAGTGTTATTTAATGGGAATGCAACGTGAGTAGTTCTTTGGATGTTGTGATAATTCTATGGCACAAATCATTCTGAATCATAAGTTTCTCATTATTCTTATATATAATTGCATTTTATTTGACCCTTTGGTTTAAGATTTTGTTGGTGATGATTGATTGACAATTGGCTGTACATTTTTTTTAAATTATGAGATTTTATGACATGTTGCCTCTTCAATGGTTATTGTTATATATCAATTATAATATATATAAATTAATTATTTATTTTAGAAGGTTAAGTTGTGAACTCATTCTTGTCCTGCAATATTGCAAATTTAAGTAACACCATGAAATTGTAACTGCTAAAATGTGTTTCAATTCCCTGATCTATCTTTTAGTAATATAAATTAATTTAATAGTTTTTGAAGTTAGTCAGAGGCTGTTCCCCTGAGCTAAATTTTATATATCTTGACTTTGATTGGAACTCTTTTGATAATATTTTCAGGTTGGAGGATTTGTTACTTTGAAAAGTGTTATTGATTCAACTAAAATAGTGGCAAAAGGTTGTCTTCATAGCACCGATCCAAATGCACAAGTGGGAGGACAAGCTTTAGGAGAGAATTGGTGTCAAGTGCATGTTCAAGTAGTACTTCAACCTGAAGAACAACTAATTCGACCTTATGATTATTATCAAACAATTGAAGATGCACATGGTGGAATGGTTGCTTGGCCATGTTCTTTGGTAGGTTCTAACTTTTTTTTTTCTGAGACATGTTCTAACAATCGAGCTCTTATATATACTTTTTTTATATTCAGGTGGCACCTGCGGAATCATGTTCAAGAATTTAGAGCTTGCATTGAAGTTCACAGAGCATTTCAAGTATCATTGATTTAATGACAAGTGAACTTCTTGATATATATTTTTTTATAATTCTCTATCTTTGTTAGCTTCCTTCTAGAGTTGTTAGTTGGATTAACTACATTTGTGTATTGGATTTGTCCATGTTTTTTAGTGTTTGAATCTATAATACTTGAATTATGTATATTATCTTTAACTATATAATTAAGTTTGTGCATTTTATTTTCATTTGCGAGGTGATATTATAAGTTCAAAAAAAATTAATGTTACAAATATTAAATTAGTTTGAAATAATTAATGTACACACAGAAAAAGAGTAATTAAAAATAGCATTTAATAATATCATAATAAAATATTTGATAATATAATTACATGTCTATTAACACGCTTTGATGTGTGGGGAAATTATTTTTCTTATATTTGATACCAATCTTTCTTCACACTATTAAATACATTAATATCCAACTTTTAGACATAATTTTAGTGTGTTAATATCTAACTTGTCATAACACGTATTATTGTGTTGATATCCAATTTATCTTAACACTTTTAAATTCTCAATATTGACCTATCTTAACATAATTTAGTGTGTCATTATTTAATTAATCATAACATTTTGAGATGTGTTATTATCAAAATAATCTTAACACTTTTAGGTGTGTTAATATCTAGTTACTCTAAGTTCACATTAACACACACCACACTAAAAATCAATGTGATAATAAATGAATTGTTATAATAGGTGTTCTTTCATAACAATTTAAAATGTGTTAAAAACTATTTTTTTTTGTAGTGTTTGTTAGAAGGGGTGGTTTGGTTGGGGGTGGGGTGCGGTGCAAGGGACAATTATGTCTTTTTATGCATCACTACCTCTGTTATATAAAATATTGCATTTTTTTTTGTACAATTTTAAAAAAAATATATAATGAATAGGGTGAATATTGTGATAGAAGTAATTTTCATGGACGAATTTTATATATTGCATGTGATGTATCACATAATTTAAACACCTTTATTTTTTAACCCTATAGTTTTCGACCCTATGAGCATGTTATAGATACCCTAATATAATGTTTACTTTGTTTTTGTGCGTAAACATGCTGACCCAATATTAAGTTATGACTCTATTTCTATCAACAAATTAATTCCAAGTGTTTATAGATCCTATCTTAATTACCATGTGTTATTCCAAAACTATTATGAAATATAATCTTAATTTCCACATTTAACCCCAAAATAAAATAAAATAATTATCAAACAAATTAATATGTATACATAAAACTTATTTAAGTAAAACATTGTTTAATTAAGAAGCTAATGTCTTATCACATACATGCTACACCAAACCAAACGAGTCCTATATATATATATAGATATATTAATCCATGATAACATATAATTAGGTAAATTGCTTTCAAAGCCAAATAAATTAAAAGGGCAATTTCTTTGTTTTTTTTCTTTTTTTCTTCAGACAAACCTATGAAGAAATTCATGCATGGCCATGGAGGTGCTTATGAGAGGTATGGTTGTTGCGGAGAGCGCAACAGCCGAGTAAGTAGACGACGATGACGAAGACGATGATGGCGATGTTGATGAGAGCCAACAGCCTCCACTCTCTCCTAATGTTGTCCAGCACTGCCTTCTTACACGAGTAGCACTCGAAGCACAGCTCTTCTTGCTTGTTGCTCCATGCCTTGCAATCCGGGTCGGGTACTGATGGACCCTTTTTTGGCATTGTCCAGTATGTTGCGTTGTGGAACTCAAACCCGCAGTAGGATGGTGGCTTGCAACAACCCCACTGTATATAAATCATCAAGAATATAATATACACGTGACATCAAATAATTATATATATATATATATAGTCAAAATAATTTAAATCTGGATGAACTATCATGACTAGAAATGAATTAAGTGATCATGAGTATTTAATCTCTTAAGACTGATGAATTGCATTGTTTACATGTTTTGATGTGAAAGGCCTATAATTTTTCTATTATTTTACAAAGTGATTATATTAATTTCCATTACTTGAAAGTTGAAAGTGCAGTCAAACGACTTAAAAGAAAAAGGAAATAAACACAAAAAAGTTATACTATCTCTATCCCACAAAATTTTGCATACTTTTTTTTTTGTTTGTCCCACAAAAATTTGCATACCCCCTAAATGGAAATATTCCTTTAAATCTCCACCTTTAAAATATTTACCTCACAATCTCCACCATACACATTTTACTCATTATATTTTTTTTTAAAGTACCGCAAACTTTCCTAGGACGGAGGTAATAACAACTAAAAAATGGAAAAAAATGAAGTGACTAATGATGACAAGATGATGAGGCCTTTCCGAGACTTTTTTTTTTTTTGGAAGCACTTTTTTTAATAAGTTGTTGGATGCAGCTTTTCAGGATTTATTTTTTTCTTTTTTTTTTGAGTTTATAAATCTAGTTTTTTGGGTTTGAAAAAACACTGATTTATTTAATATTTTGTTTCAAATGCTTCCTCTAATATTTTCTATCTTATCTCTACTAAATGGTAGAATATCATATTATAGTGCTGAAACATTTTTCTATTATAAGTTATAACTGTTAGATTTCTAAGAAGTGAAGTGAACTATGATTTAAAGTGAAAAAAAAACAATGATTTAAAGTGAATTATTTATTTTCTCATTTAAATATTACCTGAAATATTTCAAATCAAATATCTACACTAAATTAACAACTAAATTAAAAATTATATAAAGGGAAACAAATAAAAAACTGATATGTGTGCTTATACATGTACCAACTTAATTAACAAAATTGTGCAAAGAAATAAGTTTTTAAATCTGGATTTTTTTTTCAAAATCTTAAACGAAAGAGGCAATCAATTTAAAAATAGTAATTAGTTCCGACCAAAATATTTGTTACTGGCTATTATGGAACCAATTAATCCATAACAATTATATGAAATAATTAAACGTATGTCAGCATTTATTTAGATTTAAAAAATAACTTTAAAATTTGAATATAATAGACATAATTTATTTTATATCATATACTAACAATTTTGAAGTTCATATATATATATAATAATAATTGATATTTTCACATTTTTAATGCTTGATAAGCTTTTGTAGGAAAAATTTTCTGGAAAGATATAAAAAGGAAAATAAAGGAGTTGTAATAGGAGGTTTCATCCATGATTCTATAACAGGAATAGAAGAAAATCACCATTAATGAAATCTTTGCCACAAATATGAAAGAGGAAAAAGGAAAAAAAAAAGTTATAAGTCCACATTTTTTGATTCATCTTACTATGAGTGTAAAATAAGAATCAATTACAAACGGGTTCATAAGTGCCGTATGATTTAAAAGATAAAATTATTTATCCCATCAAAATATGCATTATATAATTTTATCCTTTAAAATAAACATATTCTTATTACGATAGATCTGTTTGTAAATATTTTTTACAAACCGTTTTTATTTTTTATTTTTTAAATGAAAAATAAAGGAA
This sequence comes from Prunella vulgaris, assembly GCA_026898435.1. Taxonomy (NCBI): domain Eukaryota; kingdom Viridiplantae; phylum Streptophyta; class Magnoliopsida; order Lamiales; family Lamiaceae; genus Prunella; species Prunella vulgaris. The sequence continues at coordinate 2,127,826 of JAPKLY010000001.1, forward strand.
GATTTCATAATTGGAAAAGAAGATGGAACTGACCAGGACAGGAGTAGACTTCATATCCCGTTTGTAGTCGTCCTTATCACCAATTATGCTGCACAATTTAACCCCAACCAAACAGCTCTTAATCTGATCCCAATTCCGAGCATTAACCACATACTTTTGCAGCCACGTGGAGTAGTCGCCGAGGCGGTGATCGGAAACCGCCCGTCCGACCCCCTTATTGGTCACCATTATAGTGAAAACGGTGAGGGCGATGAGGCCGACGATGAGAAGGAACAGCGTCAGGAGATAGAGCCACAGGATGAAGGAGACACGGCAGCAACTGCCGACCAACCCGGCTGCGGAAACCACCAGCAAGGCGGCGCCGAAGACGAGCAGCGGCGTTTTGAGGACACGCTGGCATGTGGATTCCGGCTTCAAGTGGAACCACAGAGAGAAACCTATGGCGGAAAATGCCAACACAATTGCCAACACATTTAAGCCTGTTACCACCCCATTGCTGATGCGAGCCATCACGAGGAAAAAGCTTTTTTTTTTTTGTTACATCTACAAAAAAAAAAAAATCAGAATGGGGATTATATCAGCATAATGTTTTTTCCTTTTCGGATCTGTTGGTTACTTGGTTTGTTTGTTTTTTTTTTTTTTAGATAATCACGAATTGAAATGAGGAGGAGGAGGGAAATGTGTGGGTTTCAGGAAATTAACGGAAAGATGACGGTTTTTATTGACGCATTTGCCCTTGTAACTGAATATAATTTTCGAGAATGCTTGGACGTTACTATGGGGGTAGATTCGGAATTTAAAGTTGGAAAAACCGCTAAGGGGTTGGGGTACATCGAGGGCAATATATAAGTACAAGTATCACCCGCACTGTAAGTTGGATAACGCGGAATTTAAGCAGTTAAAATAATTAATATTAAAAAATCTCGCACATTTTTACAAGGAAAAATATTTTTGAAAAAAATCTATTTTGTCATGACATCACCCGTTATAATTTATCCCATTTCATAATTCCAAAATTAATCATACAAATTAATTCCACAATTTTAAAAATTATCTCCTCTCAAGATACGCAGATCCGACCACAACACCACTAACTCACACTCACCAAGTTCACTGCTGAGATGCCCACTGCAGAGATGCCCGGAAAGAAGCCGCCAGCAAAGGTCACTTAAGTCACTGTCACCACTATGACTGTTGAATTAAAAGTTGAATACGGGATCCTAGATCAGAAAATGCTTCGCTTTTCTTATCTTTTTCCCGCCCTAAGAGTAGCACATAAAGAGGGATTAACAACAGTCAACCATCTCTATCATGCTCCTGTGCAATCATGTCAGAGGAGTCAAAGCTCACCCTTCATTACAATTTTGAGGTGCTGCAATCAAGCCGGTTAAAGAATTTGATTCTTTAAACTTTTAATTGCAAATAAACCCACACTATATAAATTAATTTTTAATATTATTGAATGAATTTGATTTTATATTGTAAAAAAATATAATATTGCAAAAAATATTTATATTCGTAGTTTATAATATTTATAATCCTAAAGAATTTGCAAAAAATATACAACCTAAATTCCATTATATATATATTTGTAGTTTATAATATTTAGTTTATAAAATACTTTTAAAAAGATAAATAAGATGAATTTGAGGTAAATTTATTTAAAATAATGAATTTTTCGAATTTATTCATTATATGCATATGCATATATATAATGGAAATTACCATATTTAAAATATATACATGGTGTATCATGACTCTTCAAATATAATTAGCACATAACTCACATGTTCAATTCATTTAACATTTCAAAATAAATATTTATTATTTAAAAAAAAAAAATTGAAAGGGTATATATTTTATTTCTTGTTTTTTCAAATTTTTTTTACTAATATGATTTTAAAAATTTATTTTTACTTTCTGAAAATTCAAAAAAATTGTACTTTTTAAAATTCAAACATTAAAAAGATTCAAAAAATTTATAATTTCTGAAAATAAAAAAAAATTAAAAAGAAAAGAAAAGATAGTTACGAAAAAATAAAAAGAATCTAGTCTAAACAATATATATAATGAAAATGTCATATTTGAGATATATACTTGGTGTATCATGACTCATCAAATATAGTTAGCACATAACTCCCATGTTCAATTCATTTAACATTTTGAAAGGAATATTTATTATTTTTTTAAAAAAATTAAAGGATATATATTTTCTTTCTTATTTTTTTAAAAAAATAATTACTTAATCAAAATTTAAAATTTATTTTTACTTTCTGAAAATTCAGAAAATTTGTACTTTTTAAAATTCAAACATAAAAAAGTTTCAAATCTTTTATACTTTCTGAAAATAAAAAAAGAAAAAGAAAAGAAAAGAAAAGAAAAAGTAATTACAAAAAAAATTAAAAAGGACCTAATCTAAACAATATTTATTAAAAATTGTCATATTTGAAATATATATGTGTTGTATCATAACTCATGAAATATGATTAACACATAACTGTCATGTTCAATTCATTTAACATTTTAAAATGAATATTTATTATTTTTAAAATATTTGAAAGGGTATATATTTTCTTTCTTATTTTTCCAACTGCAAAAAAAAAAAAAAGTACATGGATACCCTTTTATAAAAAATATAGTATTATTTATAAACGGATATATACATAAGTTATTATAAATGGAGTAAAAATATACATATTTTTTTATAAATAATTATTTTATTTATAATCGGATCTTATATTATCTCTAAATACCATCAATATATTTTATTAAACCACGTGCAAATAAACAAATATATTTTATATGAAAGAAAGACGTATTTATTTTAATTGAACTTTGTTGGTTATATACTTAATTTGATAATGTGGTACTTCGTTTAAATTGAATTTTTATTATAACTTATGTAGGTTGATGATATTTAATTTTAATTGTTATTTTGTTGCGTATTTGATGAATTTTTTCAAGTTATTATATATAAAATAAAGATTAGTCTTGTATGCACCAGTTACACGGTGTAACTCAAGTTCATTTTTTAAAATTTACACATGTTATTACTGAAAAATGTATCTTTCATAGTATAACTTTTCAGTAATAATTTGTGCAACTTTTTAGTAATAAATTGTGTAACTTTTTAAAAATGCATTTGAGTTGCATTGTGTAACTGATGCACATGAGACTTACTCATAAATAAATATATCTTTGCTGAATCATATCCCATAATTTTAAAAAAATGTATTTTGCTAGAGCTGGCAAACGGTCCAGCCCATCAGGCCAAACCATATTCACAGATCGAATTGGGCTGACCCATTTTTCAATCATACTTATAAAAATTGAGCTCAATCCAAATATCGGGTAGATCGAGCTGATTTATAGGGTCGGATCAAAATTACTAATTTTAGATACAAAAATGCAAATGTACCGACCCAACCACCGGACCAAGTTATATTGACGAGCTGCTAAACCGGACTGATCTACTTTCTAATTGAATTTATAAAAATTAAGTCAAATCCAACTCAAATATCAAATCTAGTTCGAATCAAAATTGTCAGCTCCAATTGTCACACGTATGATAGTGGAAATTGGATACCGACCTGTCTAGGAGAGATCCAAATCCATAATAGTGCAATATGGCAAAAGAGTTGCTCTTTTAAAGGTCCCCATCCAAATATTCAAACAGTTTCAATCAGATCATTCACCTACCTTCTCTCTCTTAATTCTTAACGTCCTTTTCCGTAGGCTCCAACAACCACGAAAAGCCATTTTCAACACAACCAAACTCTCCGCTCTCTAACTCTTCGTCCCTCGGCGGATTTTCCCATAAACCTGAAAACCTTCCTTCTTCTATATCCATCTCTCCTGCAATCCAAATCAATCCCCTAACATTTCTCTTTTTCTTTTTTCCATCTCTCCGATTTCATTTTCTCACACACACTTTTCCCAATGGCCTTAACCACCCCGTCTCAGCTATCGAAACCCTTTTTCTCAACCAAACCCACTTCGCAAACGCCTCTCTTTTCACTTCCCACAACTCAGAGGATCAAATCTCGGCCATTCACTGTCCGCAGCTCCGTTTCCGCCGCACCCTCTCCGGCCGTCTCCTCGAAGGCCTCGAACAAGGTCAGGAACGTTAAAGCGCGGCAGATCATTGATAGCAGGGGTAATCCGACGGTCGAGGTTGATCTGATCACGGGGGATGGCTCGCTCTACCGCTCGGCCGTCCCCAGCGGTGCCTCCACTGGAATCTATGAGGCCCTCGAGCTCAGAGATGGAGACAAAAGTGTTTACGGGGGTAAAGGGGTGCTCAATGCAGTGAAAAATATCAACGAGTTTTTGGGCCCTAAGCTCGTCGGTGCAGATGTCAGGTATAAAAAATGGCTTTCACTCATTCCTTTTCGAATAAATTCTCAGTCAATGTTGGATTTTCAGGTATAGTTAGCATTTGTATAGGTCAGATGCGTTTAGTTGCCGCTTTTTCTTGGTTTTTGGATGAGTTTTAGTTGTCTCATGCTAGTTTAACGAGTTATCTTCTGGGAGTACTCTAGTTTTTGTGCAATTTGTTCTTTACAAATTGATCAGTTTTTGGTTTAATCTGCGTGTTTTATTCACTTCTGTAAGCGCACAAGTTTCTGTATCCTTAAAGAATAATCTTACTATGTTTGTATGTTCTACTTTTTATTTGGTAGTTTCTGAATAAAATTTTTGTCATCTTCTTTGAAAACCATGAATAATTCTCCCACCTTTAAAACGCTTTGGTTTTTTGTATGTTTTCTTTTTTAAATAATCGTTTCCATATGCATCTTTTTTTGACATTGAATGAGGAACTACATACCTAGTATTACAACATGATTTTTGAAAATTGAGATTAAGCCCTAAATAATGCTTAGAACATGATTTTTGGAAATGGAGATTAAGCCCTAAATAATGCTTAGATTGACATTGCAACAGGCTGAGTTCTGCATGAGAGGTAAAGGAATGAGTTATAGATACTGTGTTACTTGTATCACTGCAAAAGAAATTGTGGTTATTGGTTATGTTAAATGTTTTGCTCTGCCTTTCCTCTTAGCTAATGCTCAAATTCCCTTCTTCTGTTCCTGTTGTGTGTTACTATGTTATAATATGATTTTTTTTTTCCTCATCAAAGGAATCAGACTGATTTTGATTCGGTTATGCTGGATATTGATGGGACTCCAAATAAATCAAAGCTCGGGGCTAATGCTATTTTAGGAGTTTCTCTTAGTGTGTGTCGAGCTGGTGCAGGAGCAAAGGGAGTACCACTTTACAAGCACATACAGGAATTATCAAACACAAAAGAACTTGTTATGCCAGTCCCAGCATTCAACGTAATCAATGGAGGCAGCCACGCTGGTAACAACCTGGCTATGCAAGAGTTCATGATATTGCCAGTTGGAGCAACCTCTTTTTCTGAGGCACTCCGAATGGGTAGTGAAGGTGTGTAAACTAGATTTTTCCTTCTCTTCGCCTCTCCTAACTTCTGATTGATTAGAACAACAATATCTCTTATGTCTAGTAGTATAATTGATTTCAAGGCATCCAAAATATGAAGTCTTGCACACATCGGTTATCTGGAAGTGACATGGGGTATTTTGTTCAAACATAAACATGATATCCATAAGACAAAGGAAAAGTGATGGTTAGTCATATCTGTTCTCTGTGTCAAATCAATGACTTAGAGTTTCTTATTAAAGATTTAAGAGGTGAAGGTGAGGCACAGTATGAAGGTCGAGGAATATATCAGCAGTTTGGTTCATGAACACTCTAATAATTATTAATTTATTAGATTTTAGTAAGTTACATATCTAGATTAAGAGACAGATACTTTATCAATTTAAAAGCTTTCTCTAGATTTGTACTTTTCGAATTCTGATCGTGGCCAATGTAGCACTGCCAAGAGGTAATGGCAAATCAAGCTGAAGAATGGGAATCTCATTCATCTATATGTCGTGATGAACTTATGAAAATGTATTTCTCATTTTCTACCAAATAATCTCCACCACTCTAATGTAAAAGAATATAATTTAAACAGCTTGTTTTGAGGAGTTATTCAATTGTGTACACTAAAAATTCTGTTGCTTAAAATTATCTCCATATGTGTGTGTGCAATTATTCATTCGGTTAGATGTACATTCTAGACTTATCATTCTGTTTGTGTACTGTAATTCTGTGAAAGCAGATCCTTAATAAGTATTGGATACTAGTTACGCAAGTCTTATGCTCTGAAATATTATGGCATTATGAGAAGACTAATGTGATTGCTTTGATTGGAGCAGTTTATCATATTCTGAAGGGAATAATCAAAGCTAAATATGGACAAGATGCATGCAATGTCGGGGATGAAGGTGGATTTGCTCCGAATGTACAAGATAACAGGGAAGGATTGGTACTTCTCATAGATGCAATTGAAAAGGCAGGGTACACAGGCAAGGTATAATTTTAAAACGATACTTTTTTTCTGTCCTTCACGCTTTGGATGTTGTTATTACTAAACATTTTTGGATTGGTCCAGATCAAAATAGGGATGGATGTTGCTGCTTCGGAGTTCTTGACTAAAGAAGGGAAGTATGATCTCAATTTCAAGAAACAACCAAATGATGGTGCTCATGTGCTGGCAGCTGAAAAACTTGGTGATCTATACAAAGAGTTTATCAGAGATTTCCCAATTGTGTCAATTGAGGATCCATTTGACCAAGATGATTGGAGTTCATGGTCATCACTGCAATCCTCCGTTGATATCCAAATCGTTGGTGATGATTTGTTAGTCACAAATCCAAAAAGGATAGTGGATGCTATTCAGAAGAAAGCCTGCAATGCTTTGCTACTGAAGGTAGGGTTCTGGGGTGTCTGGGTTGGGGGGGGGGGGGGGGAAACCTCTGATCTTTCTTGATTTCTACTTTAGAGTTACTCTGTGTGTGTGTGTGTGTGTGTAAATGGAAAGATAGTGGCTAGAGGTGGGAAGTGGTTCAGATTTGCATATTTAAAGAAAGGGAGTTCAATTAATATTTATTAGTCTACATTATTATAAGTTAAAGTTTACATTCCCGCTTAATGAGAAAATATGCTTCGACTCTCTATTCAACCTGCGTGGCTTTTGGAACGATCATTAATATTTCTTCAGAATTTGATGTTTATGGTCAAATCGGTCTCCAAAGATATTTAAAATTCTGGTTCTTAATAATAGGATTAACCCTTTGCCAAGATTGTTATGTGAAAGATGTGTGTGTATTATTGCAGGTTAACCAGATTGGTACAGTTACTGAATCGATTCAAGCAGCCCTCGACTCAAAAGCAGCCGGATGGGGAGTGATGGTTAGTCACCGCAGTGGTGAGACAGAAGACAACTTCATTGCAGATTTGTCTGTAGGCTTGGCTAGTGGACAGGTTTTTGCAGCTCTATTTTTGTCTCTCTTTTTAATCCTTCTTCAAGCATACATCTAACTCTTTTGTCATTCTCTTATATAGATCAAAACCGGAGCTCCTTGCAGAAGTGAGCGATTGGCCAAATACAATCAGGTAAAACTTCTTAATCTCAATCCAAAAAGTTAATCTGCACTCTCTCTTGGGCATTAAGGTCAATGTTTATTTCGAGTTTTAGAAATTGGTTTTAGGATTTTCAAATCTAAAATCCTGTTCTACTTCGGCATTTTGAAATCCTGTTTTAAAAAACCACCAGTGCAACCACACTTTCCAATGCATCATTTGTCTTTCCTTACAATTTAAAATATTTAAATCATAACTCAAATTATCCAATGATTACAATCGCGCCAACAATAATAGTATAAAATTACAACATCATTCTTAGATATTTTGTTGACATAAAGCTAAATCTCATCGTATTTAAAATCCCAAATGAACACAAACAAACACTACCTTGCTGATGTGGAGAGATCTGTTTGTCTCTGTCACATGAGAAATGGCATCCGGGGGTGCTTGCCGGTGTGCAGGGCCGAACAGCCTCATATGCATGATCTCTCTGGAAGTTCAAACTTGGATGATTGATTTTAAGTATTCTTGTTTCTTTTGCAGCTTCTCCGCATTGAAGAGGAGCTTGGAAACGTTCGCTATGCTGGTGAAGCTTTCAGATCCCCGTAGAATCAATGTTTAACCTCGAGGTGATACTGTGCGGAATGATGTGATGATCATCAGATGTTGGAACAGAGGATGTTTATGATCTGGGTATAATCGAGGTTTTATCGGAATCTGTTGAAAAACATGCTTAATTGTGTATGCATGGGATATTGTTGAGGCAATCCTAGTGAAATAATACGGCTGGGCTCGTTCGAAGAGTTTGTTTTGTGCTTCTTGTAATCGGATTTGATCAAGTTCTGTTTTTCCTTTATATGAATAAAAAAAGTTTATACGAATCATGCATTACTACATGAACAAAAATATTACGAAATGATGCTTTTACTGATATAGTAACATTACTTTGCTCATATATTACTGCATATAATATAAGCGTGCCATAAAATTATTATGTAGGGGGGCCTTGGCCAAATAAAAGTCCATATTGATTATTTTTATTATAAAATATCAATATCAAATTAATACTATGTTTCATAGGAATTTACATATTTTTTTTTATTTAGATGTTCAACATAAATTTATATACTATTAAAAAATGAAAACATTAATTTGCATCTATACTCATTAGTGTAAACAATATATTCCTGGATAATAGATTTGCAGAGTAAACGGATTATAAACTTATGCTATTTGAGTAATATACCATTAACATTCGAAGTAAACACAAGACATATGGGCTTTTGATTTCTGGGTGTTTTTTAAAGTTTTGAACTCAAATTTGTGCGAATTAGCAGAATCTTGAAACTGGATTTTATTTTAAGAAAAATATGGCATCTTTCATTGGTTTTAATTTTATTTTTTTGGTTGGCATAGCTTTACTATTTGCTATGGTGGAAGAAGAGAATAGCAAATTCCAGCATTGAAATCAAAACCAGACAGGATCCTAAGAAAATTGCAATTGACCAGACCACACTCCTCTTTCGTATCGACAGATAAAAGAGAGGGACACATGTACATTTCTTTACCCAGACCTCTCTAGATGGATGAATGATTTGGGGCTGCAGATATGCTCATGTAATTTGATCTAAACAAGTGATATCTAGATTTATTTTAGTCTTCTCTAATAAATTAGTAAAAAATTACACTATCTTGTGACACGTCGAGAAAAACAGGGAAATAACATGAAGAATTTACTACCGTTCTTCACTTGTCATCGGTGCTCAATGGATCTGGGTTTGAAAATATTAGATTGATGCATACATTAGTGTAAACAATCGATTCTCACCTCCACGTGATTCAGGCTTTGCATCGATGCGTTTGTGAAATTTGGTCGCTCATGGGCAAAATGAGTAGAGAATGAGATATAATTCAATCGTCCATGACTCATGGATATCAGTGTCAAAATGGGTCCAGCCCCGAAAAGCTCGTTTTTAAGGACAAAATGGATCTGAAAATTATAGGCCTGAAAAGAATCGGAGCATTTTTGGCTCGGTCCAGATTTGACTCGGTTTTTATGGACTAGCCCGGCCCGGTATGATTCTTTTAATGTTTTTTATATGATACTTTTTTTTATTAATTTTTTTATATTGTTATGAGTTATACTATTTTTATTTAATTTTTTTTTTCAAAGATTTTAAGTTATACTACTTTTAGGTATTTTAATCTTAAATAAAAACTAATCTTCCTTAAAAAAAAGTTCCAAGCTGATGCTGAATAGATGAAATTGTGACACAATTAAAATCATCTTTGGCTATGATTAGTACAGTGACTTCTTGTTCTTGCTTGACGGTAGTACAACAAGAAGAAAATGCTTAGATCTGTCACATTTTTTAGGTATTTTATTCCCTTTATTCGAAATCATGATAATGTTAATTTATTTAATTAGAAGTTCATAAATTTATTAGAACGAATTTATAATTTAAATTTATTAGAGGACGGTTGAATTAGTTGTTAATTTTTATTTTTTTTATAAATTTGAGTTTATAAAGGATTGTTAGAAAATTGTTGTTTAAATTTATTTTTGTGAATTATAGTTTGTTAAGATTTGTAGAAATATTGTTGTTTAAACATTATATAGTAATTTGATTTTTTTAATTATTAAATAATTTTGGCAAATTAAATAAAATTGTATGACTATTTGAGTAATATTTGTATAAAAAATTACCAAATAATAAAATAAATATAAAAATCAAATGTAATGATGATATATTAATTTTTTTTAAAAAAAATCGGGCCAAACACAGTAACCCCGCCCTTCTTGGTCCAAGATGAATTTGAAAATATATGGTCCGAAAGAACTGATCTGGGCCCAGCCCGGCCCAAAAAAAACACCATAACCCGATGGGCTGATACCGGTCCGACCCATTTAACAACTACACTCATGGGTTTATTACTAGCAAATAAGCGAACATTAACCATGATCTCTCGTACCAAAACAAACATATTATAAACATGTACTCCCTCAATTTTATGAGAATTTGCATGTTTTCTTATTTGAATGTCTCACATAAATTTGCACACTACTAAAAATATATAGATTTGTGTGTCTACTCACATAACTATATATATATTTATCCATATGCTACTATTTTATTAATTTTTTTTTTAAGAAACATAAAGTCTCAAAAGTGCAATTTTTTTTGGAAGGAGAGAGTATTATTTAATTAATATACATGTAACACTCAAAATAAACACAATTTTATATTCTTATCCATGTAGCTGTTGGAGAATCAACAGAAAAAATTGAAAGTAAGTCTATGCATTAGGTGCACAGTGTAACTAATCAATATTAAATTATTTGTATTAAAAAATGTGAGATGATTGTAATAAAAAGTTTATACTAAAAATTAATAATAGAGTAAAATTTTATAATATAATTAACTTATAATTTTTTTAATATAAATAACTTATAATTTTTTTAATATAAATAACTTAATTATTGTGTAAATGCACCGTGGAATAATTGCATACAAACTTTCACAGGAGATTGGGGCAAAATGGGGAAAACAATTTTGGAATCTCGAATGGCAGAATATTCAGGAATCTGTTATAGTTATTGGACAACATTTATAAGCAACCCACCATCTGTGACTGTGGACCCTGCTCAAAACTCCCCTGCTTCGTTTCTCAGATGGAACTCAAGGGGAATCCCGTTGATCATGGATACTACATGCCGCCGGAGTGGGCACCGCACTCCCGATGCTGGATCGGTTGGCCTGTGAGTTTTTTCAACTTCTTTTTATTTTCTTTTACGTGGAGTCCATTGATTTCCCTGGTTTTTTTCTTTCTGTTTTTGTAAACAAGTGTATCGGAATTTAGATTGTGTTAGTAGATAAGGTCTATTGTCTTGAAGGGAAACGAATCCAGATCGAAAAAGAGCGTAACTATTAAAACCGCAAGTATTTGTTCAATACGCCAAACTTATAGTTATGCGGTAATTGTAAAAATTCGGGTGTTGATTACGATCTGTAATTGGTGAGTATCAGAAGAAGTATTAGACGAGAAGAGATTGTTCGTTGGGGGTTTTTTCGACTTTGATCAAAATCTTGCTTTAATTCTATGCTTATAATTTAACTTGTTAGCTTTGCTGAAGAACTAAACTAAATAGGTATTAGTTAAGACCTGCGCCAATAAACTATAATTCTTGTTCATTAGAACAGTTTTTATTTATTTTATTACTCCTTCTCTGATAATTTGCTATGACAAGTTACCCGATATATTATGTTTGAGTATTTTAAAAAATGAATCATGTCAGGGGACGAAATGGAACAACAAGCATACATCTGTCACACCACACACTTATGATAATTTTCTAGAATATTTGGGCAAAATAGTTGTAATTTTTCTTGAAGGAAATCCACTCATCTCTCAAGTTACAACTTGATGGCTCTTTTTCCTGTAAGTCTTTGTAATGATATCTAGGGATATAAAATATGGGAAATTCCTTCAAATTCTGCTGTGTGAAGTTCAAAATTGCTGCTCAAGTAGCTGAAAGGTTTACTGGCTGAAGCTAACTCCTTTAACAACACATACACTTTCTTTTGTTATATACTTAAATATTAGGACTACGAGATTTATTCGTGCTCAAGGTTTATTTGATCCATAGGAACGTTCGGACAATTGGCGTGACCATGGAGTGCATGCTCAACGTGTGTTTGCACATGTTGCCTCTTCAATTTCAAGATTTGAATCTGTTACTGTCTGTGCTAGTCCTGAGCAGGTTGGGATTTATCAGATCTTAATCCATTTCCTGTAATTTATTTCCTATGTAATGTTGAATAAAGAAAGTAAAAAATAAATTTATTGGATAGTGGAAAAATGCACGAAGTCAGTTACCAAAGCACATCAATGTGGTTGAGATTAGCATGAATGACTCTTGGCTTCGTGATACCGGTCCAACGGTGAGCCTCTCAGTTGTTTAAACCATATCATTTTCTTTTTCCACTGAATTAGTTATATGTCTAGAATGGCAATTGCTTGGCAGTTTGTTGTTCGAAGTAGTCAATCAAATAAAGAGAACCTGGGAAGAAAGATTGCTGGAATTCATTGGAAGTTCAATGCCTATGGTGGTAAGGTTATATGGATGCTTCGTTTATGGTTAAGTACTCTGAGTTTATGTAGCAATTTTTTGGACACATTTTCTTCACCACATGAATACATGATATAAATTGGAGTCTAAAGCACAAATACCTATTAGTTTACCAAGCTCATTCAATTGTTGTGGGCTCCTTCTTCAATTGCTCCCTATTTCCCCAACAATTGCAGTAGCTGCCGAACTTCTTTATTAAATACTTTTAGTCGTTAATCTGTTAATCATGGAGCTTATTGATGTAAGTTCTGTGTTAATTGCTTTCTTTGATATTTGGTATCCTAGAAGGACTATTGTGCTTTGAGCATCCAGTTTCATGATATCAAGCATGCTTTTACTCTAATGTCAAAGCATATTACATGTAAGTTGTACTCTAAGTTCTCTTGATGGAGCATTTCTGGTGCATCACATTTCACTAATGATGATCTTTTACTGTAATAATGTGCCAATCTGTGTCCATATGATTTTTACGCGACTTTTTATGTAGGTTCCCTTTTGTGATTTACAAACTGAGTTTTACTCATTCAAATGTTTTAGGTGTTCTATGGTTTCTGGTGTTTTCAATTTGTTTTTGTGTTTTTCTTAATTGCTTTAGGCCATTTCTCCACTATGTAGGAAGAATTCTGGTAGAGGTCTTATCGTGAGCTCATCTTTTGTATGATTTTAATACCAACATGTTTGATGTTTGATTTCCCTAGGCATACACGAAGGTTGTTATGAAGACTGGAGCCTTGACTCACTTATTGCTAAAAAGGTTGGTCAAGTTTAAACCAGCAATTCAAAAATATACTTGGACAAGCTGTAATTTTTTGAACCTCACTTACCACTTTTACTGTTTTTGTCTTTGCTTTTACGTCTTAGGTTCTGGAATATGAAAATTTTCCCAGGTTTACTCATTCTATGATTCTTGAAGGTGGAAGCATCCACGTAGATGGAGAAGGTATGTTAACTTTCCTCTCTCATTTACGTTAATGAATATGTGTTTATAATATATATTTAGTCTATTACAAACTTTCTGTTCCCCAAAAGGCTGATTAAACACAGTTCTTATTTTTATTATTTTTTTGATCGGTAAATATTAATTATTAGTAGTTAGAAGTTAGTTCACCAAGCGCCCAAGTACTCCAAGATTTTCTCCATGCCACCTTATAACTCCCTTAATTTGTTTCCAAAGGGAATGGAACCTGGGTCACTCACTAAAGTGAGTAGCCCAGTGGCCAGGTGAGCTAACCCACCTTGTTTAAACACAATTCTTATTGGTACGTATTCTTAATGTTACATGGAATATGTCAAAAAACTTGCAAGTTATGTTTTGAATAGCAGAATGCTGCATATAGAATTTACCAGCATCAGACCAAAGCTCATGAGTGCATGTAGCATGACCGCTCAGGGTTCTCTATGATTAGTAGTTTTTATTTAATTAAGGATTAATTTATGTAGTTGGGTCTTTATTATTGTGAGCTGGCCTTGTGCATGGGCTTTGTGTGGTCAGGTGTAATAAATAGGAAATTCTCTCCCTAAATCGTGTCTATGCCTGTGTTCTTGGGCAGAAGAGTTTCTTCTCCTGATTGTAATTGCTGGTAAGCTGATTTTTGTTAGAGATTTATTGATTACTTTGGTTTAGTTCTTTTTTGCTCTAACACAGAACGTTAGATCATTGTTGCAAAAAGTCTATGTTTCACTGTGGTTTATGCTTCATGTCCAGCCATGATCATACTTGATCCTTCTCAGCAAGAATAGCTGTCCCCTAAACAGTTTACATGAATCCCTATCTTTGTAATGAAGGTCGCATGTAGGAGAAACCATAATTCTTAATGGGATTCGACAGATGTATATTAACTAATAATAACTGAAGAACATAGGCTATGGTCTTAAGATATATTTTAAATTTTAGATGAAAGAAAACTGGCTTTATGACAAATATAATATTGTTTATTCCGAGGAATTGAACTGGACTACTTAGATATCTTCCTTTATTTTTCCAAAGTTTTGTGTTGAAAATGCAAATTAACCTGTAAGAGAAAGACGACATCAAATACACAAGACAGTTGTTCTTCTACCACCATAAGGCCATGAGATTTAAGCAGTGAAAAGAATGCCATGTTACTATTACATAAAAATGTCTTGGCTGGATCAAGAGGCCAATATTTTTTTTTTATATTTTTTTCCTGATTATCAATGATACATGGTCTATGGAAACTATTTGTTCACCACTAATAAATTTGGGATGCTTCATAGAAAGTTCAATTTTAAAGATGTTAAAGCTTACATTTCTTGAGTAACTTGAAAAATTAGCTCATCTGCTTTCTTCCTTCAGGTACTTGTCTTACTACAGAAGAGTGCTTGCTTAACAAAAATAGAAATCCTGGTTTAACCAAAGTAGAAATTGAGGATGAGCTTAAAGCTTATCTTGGAGTCGAGAAGGTCATCTGGCTGCCTCGTGGGTTGTTTGGTATTCTTCTTGTTCACTTGTATTAACTAAATAGTATGTTCGATGATGAATATCTTCTCTCCGTGATCATGTCACTAGATTGACAAGTGAAGTCTATACTTGCATTAGTGTTGACGTGTTTCTCAATGCATTGCCATTAATTAAATTCCAATGCATCAGCAAAGCTGGTATGGGCCTTTTAAATTACTTGGACATTCCCCCTTAGTGGATTAATGGACTTTGGTTATAACGGTATGTTCCAGTAGCAGTGCATCAATAAAGCTATTATTGACATCTAAATTACTTGAATTTTCTGTTTAGTATATTAGTTGACTTTTGTGCCTCCAAGGGCTCAAAACCTTGAAGCTTCGTAAATTGTTTCAGACTCCTCCTTTGATAACGAAAACATGATTTTCTTATCAAGCAGATTCTAAATTTCTAAGAATTGCTTTGTTCTGACTTATGGCATCCTTGCATCTGATTTATACACCTGTGTCTGATTTTTTTTTCTTTTTTTGCACTGATATTACGTGAGTTCCCAGTTTTGTCTATCAAAAACTTGATTCTGGGGGTTAAGAGGATTCATTCTGTGTTTGTGCCACAGGGATATTGAAATTTGAAATTAATGCATGCTCCTCTGCCCTTCTTAGTATTATGCAAGAGTTCTTGTATTTTTACCACATCAACATGATATTATTTGATTTAGAAATATAAACTGTGAACTTGGTTTTAATGTTTCGTCTTGTAAGCTTCAATAAGTACGGAGCCAGGTATCTAAACATTGGGAGGCAAAAATGAGTTTTTCTTAAGGAATGCTAAGGCATTTATTCATTCATATTTGGAGTCAATTTTTTAATTCCTAATAAATTTATATTTAAACACATGCTTTTATGGATTTCTTTATTGTCATTATCATCTCCCTGCATACAGAAATCAATATTAGGGCCCGGGTACATGAGAATGAAGCGAAGGATAGATGAGATTGGATCGCTTCATTAACTTAAGCCTATCCAAACTGCAGACTTATTCCCTTTTCTGTATTTAGTCTTGGCTCATGAAAATATAAAATGCATGAATGATAGGACACATGAATGTCTTGTTTATTTACCCTTTCAAATTTATTTACTAAATCGTCTTGTTATGCCATCAATTTGGTACTCAAAGTTTGCTGTGTAAGTTGCAGGTGATGAAGACACAAATGGTCATATTGATAACATGTGCTGTTTTGTGAGGCCTGGTGTAGTTTTGTTGTCATGGACTGATGATGAGTCAGACCCCCAATATGAGCGATCTGTGGAAGCCCTCTCCGTTCTTACCAGCACATTAGATGCTAAAGGCAGAAAATTACAAGTTATCAAACTCCATGTGCCAGGACCACTTTATTTGACTGAAGAAGAGGCTGCTGGATTGGAAAAGGTTTTATCACCAATCCCATCAGTGTTTTGTTGCATTATTATCTAGAAATTGACGCTAACATGTAAAACAATTAGTATAGTTTGTTTATTTTTAAGTTTGTTGCATTGAATGATAGAAAAACCAGCCCTTTACTGCATATTTTCCTGTTTGTTATTAAAATAGGCAGACCATGTTCAGTATAAACATTGAGGTACTTTTTTTTCTCTCTTTGATGGGGCAGTTACAGTTATATGCTGATAAATATCTCTCTGACACGCTCACACTTTCTGTTCTGGTCTCAATGATACAACAGGGCAATGCTGTAGCAAGGATACCGGGTACTAGACTTGCTGCTTCATATGTAAACTTCTACATTGCCAACAAAGCAATTATCACACCCCAATTTGGTGATGAGAAGTGGGATGATGAAGCTGTTCGTGTCTTATCTTTGGCATTTCCCGATTATGAGGTGAGAATTCTAGGTATTCCCAATCTTGAATTCAGGCTATGTTTGGATTAAAAGATTTGAGGATAGATTTGAAATCCAAAATAACAAATCCATTTGTGTTATGCAAGGAAATATATGTAGTATGCATTAGAAGTCTATCACTCATTTTAAGCTTTTTAGGGAGGATAATAAATTCATTTAGGTTGTATTTGGATAGTCATTTGAAATTAATCCATCTGAATATCTTACCCAAACAAGTTTGGATTTAGATGGTGGATTTAGTCCATCCATCCAAGCACAACCTTATCGGATTTGAAATCCACGCATCCCAAGTTCCTAAAGTTTGAATCTCTCAATCCAAACACAAATGAATTTATCAAGTCCGACCGATTATGAAGCCATATGCTGGATGGCTCCGTCATTTAGTTTAGTAGGGTACATCTAAATTGATTCATTTGAATATAGAAGGTGTGAAGTCGTCCTAATGTCATTGATCCTCATAATAGGTAGGCAGTGACATATTCGGAAGTTATCTTTTTTTCCCCCCTGTATTTTATACATTTTGGATATTTTGTTGCAATAATGATCATTAATTTAATTGCTGGTGTTTGAGTTTGCAGATTGTGAAAATCGAAGATGCTCGTGAGATTGTGCTTGGTGGAGGAAATATACACTGCATCACCCAACAGCAACCAGCTTCTCCATGAAAATATTGCTTATAGAGTACTCTTTCGTCTGCAAAACCTATACGGAATCGAATGATAAGATACATATTTTTTCACATAAAGATCAGGTCTAATTGTTAGAGTGTTGAGCGTTTTAACTGAGTTCATAAATTTTTTATAAGCTATTCAAGTGCGAGCTTATAAGTTCCATACAAGTGTTTGGTTGAAAAATAAAATAAGGTTTTCAGAGCTTGAATTAACTAATTGGGAAATTTGATAGAACGCCAATTTTGAAAAATGTCATCTGATATACTTTTTTTTTAAATGCCCCTATGCAATCTGCATTCTACTAATATTAATTGGAGATTGCTAAAAAGATGACATACTTATTTTATTAAAGAATATTAATTTTGAAAGATAGTAATTGTTTCACTAAAAAATATTAGTAGATTAAAGGATATTAGCTGTTCTACCGAGGAATATTAATTGTAGATCAATTTTATGGTGAATTTAGTGCACAAGACATCTATAATTAGATAAAGTATTGTATGAATAAATTTAATCATCAAATTTGTTTTGAAATTATTAATTATTTTATTAAATAATATTAGTCTATGTTTACCGAAGCCCGATGTAACACTTAAAATACATACCCCTCCGTCCACGAAAAATACGCTCATATTTTTGCACGTGATTTAATGTACGGGATATTGTGATGTCAGTTATGAATATAACGAATATCTTTAGAAAGTACATATGATATACTTTCCAAAGATATTCTTTTTATTCATAATAAACATCACAATATCATGTAATACCTTCCTTCCGATATATTGCATTAAACTACGTGAAAAAATGTGAGCGTATTTTTCGTGGATGGATGTAGTATATAGTAATGTAGAAATATCCTCCAATGAATGTTGCTATTTTAATAGTAATTCTTGTAAAGGGTGAGAGTGGCACTGAAAAAGGGATACATGTTGCTAGGTTTTGATCTCTTCTTTTAATTTTTGTTTTTACTATCCATATTATAGTTTAATTTCTGTACTTGTGATGCTTTTCTTATCATCAGGGAATTTGGTCTTTATAATAAATAATAAATAAATAAGGTATAGTATTATTAAAAGAAATATTTATACTAGGTTTTTCTTTTAATGTATGCCTAATACGCAATCTAAATTCTCCTTTGGTTCCCTTTTCTAAGCTGAGTTGGAGTTGCATGTACATGTGATATATTTATGAAAATTTGATTAAAATTTAGCGTTAACTGAAATCCATAAAATATGATTGAAATGACAATTTTCGTAGCGGATGATGAGTTATGAATTTTCAATTTAATCGATTTTTATACTGAATAACGTGTTATAAAAAAATATATAAGAAAATCTAAATACTTCTATTCATTGGTGAAAAAAAGGAAGAATTTGTGTTAGTTGAATCACTTGTCCACCTAAGGCTTATTTGGAATATGTTTACAATGGCTCTTAACAAAAGTATTGAAATAGACACACAGTATTGTATAGACTATTTTCATGATATGAACTATTTTATAACACAAGAGTTTTGTATGAATGTAATTTTGATATGCTTATTAAAAAGTGGTTCATATCATAAATCACTTTCATACAAAATCTACTCCATAAAATAATATTGATAAGTGGTAACGTTACGTTGATGATTGGAGTGTGGCTTACTTTAACGGGTTCAGTATAAATGACTACCATACGTATGATGATTAATAAAAGGTAAGCAATTGATAACACAAGACAAGACTAAAGAAGAACTTGAGGCTCCATTTGGATGAATGAATTTGAAAATCAATGGATTTAAAAAAAAATACATAAAAGAAAACATACATTTTAAGTTATGAATTATAAAGAGACGAGAGAGAAGGGAAAAAATAAGAAAAATGAGAGATGGAAAATGGTAGAGATGAGAGATTTCAAATGACATGGGTTTGAAAAGGATTTAGAATTCTTCTATTTTAAACATAAGATGGAATCTAAATATTTGTAAATTTATGGAAATGATGTTATTTGTGTGTGAAATCTATGAATTTCAAAACCACCCATCAAAATGAATAAGCATTCTTGTTTTAATGGTGGATATTGGTTGAGAGTCCTAAGTCCTTCTTGTATTGAATGTTGTATGAGTTGATGTGATTTGGGGTATTCATACTCCCTCTTTCTTGTTCCCCCAAAATTAATTATATATATATATACACATGTTGTATATTATGTTGCAAATTAATTATGCAATACATAACTATGATCTAGTACGAGATAAAACAAATAATGCCACAATTATACATCTGATAAAATTTGAGGAGTAAGTCTCATGTGGCACTTGGTGCACAGTATACTCATGTAACAATTGAAGCACTTTATACTGAAAAGTACAAACTGATTATACTTAAAAGTGTGACTTGATTAAACTAAAAATCGATAATAGGGTTTTTCAGTATAATCAACCCACATAATTCATTGTACAACCCACACTTTTCAATATAAACAACCTCAACTTGAATGAGTGCACCGTGCACTAATTACATATTAGACCGTCGCAATTCGCAATTTGAGTATGCATGTATATAGTATGAAACTGGTTTGCAATTGTTACTCTTTAGCAGAATAAATAATATTCTTTAGTTAAACAATTAATACCATTCAACAAATTTACTTTAGTGAATACAACTATAATCTTTCAAAACAAATACGAATTTAGTAAAAACAATTAATATCTTTTAATAAAATAACTAATACTCTCCAAACAAGTTTGTATGGAGTAATATTTTACCTTAATTTGGACATGGAATAAGTTCCCCTAATATGGTATACTGATTTACGTGGACTTCACTTAAAGCACATAAGGGCATACATGTCATTGTGGATAAAAAGTAGAATGTATCAATGTACACAATCTTAGCGAACTAAAAAACCAAAAAAGAAGATCCACCAGCAAATTAAAAGCAAATTAAAGCAGGGACTTTTGTAGAGCCACTTTGAATTGCTTTGTGTTGTCGAGAGGAAAGATAAGTGCAAACTCTTGAGTTTGGACAAAGGGATTAAGAAAATGCTTGAATGTCCTAAACCAACATTTGCTAGGCTTTTCTATAATGTCTCTGCCTCTTTCTTCCTCATCTTCATTTTCTTCCATTTCACTTCCATTTTTCTTGCTAAGTTGTTCATCTTCTTTGGTGCCAATCCATTTTACCCAAGGTACCTATATATATCTTCCTTGCTTGTTCATCAACTCTTTTGTCAGATTCATCAATCTTATTCTCTTGTAGGAACCAAGATGTGTACGAATTCGATGCGTTTTCCGACGAGGAAATGCAACAACAAGACGAGTGGGTGAAGTCGACGGATGAGGGGAGCCATTTGGTGGATTGCGCAAGCGATGATGATGAAGCGGAAGGCCCGACGAGCTCAGCATACGAAGACGACGACGATGACGAAGAAGAAGAAGAAGAATCTTCGGAAGAGATTTTGGAAGATAGTGAAGAAAGTGGCTACCAAACACTTCCTACAGAATCTAGTGATGAACAAGAGATTCTTGCAGCAGATTCTGATTCTGAAGGCAATCAACCTCACTGCCCCACATCAACATATGTCACCAAATTACCAAGTTTAAGGCCTTGTGATGGCATCCATCAAGGTGGCCCAAATTGTGGCAACATTTGTCATGACATAGAAATTAATTAGCCTTAAAATCCTCAATCACTTTTATCATTATTTATGCAGGTGTGACAACATATGGAGAACAAGTAGAGACTAATTTGAAGCAAGAAGAGAATTATCTTGTGTTCCAACCACAGGGGAAGAAATTGGTAACTGAAAAAGATGACATCTTTGGTGACACTTTCACCATCGGATCAACTTCCAAAGACTCATCAGAATGGAGGAGCTCCATCAACTGCAGGGACTCGGGCACCGACGACCCATTTTCTTCCTCGTCTCGACGGAGCTGCCCCAAGTGGGAGTCCTACGCCGTGTTCCAGAAGTACGATGAAGAAATGCTGTTTTTGGACAGGATCACTGCACAAAAACTCCAAGAAACAGGTGTGCTAATTACCATTTGAAATGTGTAGTGTCACTATAAGTTCATGAGGTGAATAATATTCAAAAGCTCTGTTTGGCAGAGTCTTTGAGGTCCATACAAGCATGTCCAAGATCCATATCTGAGAGAATTGTCCTCAAGATGAGAACAAGCAGCAAGAGATCATCATCACGATTCCGACACAACCCTTATCATGAACTCGAAGCAGCCTACGTTGCACAGATTTGCTTAACTTGGGAGGCCTTAAACTGGAACTACAAGCACTTCCAGCGCCTCAGAGCGTCTCGCAAAGAGTTCGACCCGGGCTGCCCTGCTTACGTCGCGCAGCAATTCCAGCAATTTCAAGTCCTCCTGCAGCGCTATGTCGAAAACGAGCCTTATGAACATGGGAGAAGGCCTGAAATCTACGCCAGAATGAGGAGTTTAGCTCCCAAATTGCTTCAAGTTCCTGAGTACAGAGGTATGTACTAAAGTGTTTATTCCTTTTCTCAAAATTAGTATTGTGTATGTCTCTGTTTCACTTTAGTGTTTCATCTCGTGTAATAAGAGTAATAAAAGGAAAAAAAAATATTGTGTTAGATTGTGATGATGACAAAATAGAGGAACAAGGTGGCCATAGTTCAAGAATCCCATCAAGATCATTTCTTCATATCATGGAAGATTCAATAAGAACATTCATGAATTTCCTGAAAAGGGACAAGAAGAATCACTACCAAATCTTGGCAGATTTGTTCAAAAGAAACAGAAGGGGCACAGCTGATGCAACTCTCCTACTCTTACTAAAGAAAGTGAACAAGAAGGTAATATTTCTTTAGTCCCCCATATTCATTTCTCCACTTTTATATTGAAAAATAATTGTAGGGTCGAGAGAGAATAAAATGATTATTTTCGAATGTAATAATAAAATAATATTTTTTTTTAAAAATATTAAAAATTTGAAGGATGAACGGAAATGAAAAATGAGAATAAATATTGAGAACAAAAGAAGTACTAATTACTGATTAATCTTTTAGCCGATTCGGGCTCGATTGTACTACATTTACAAATTTTAAAAACATAATGTCATACATTTACAGACCCGTAAAATTAATGTCCGCAGAAAAAAACGAAGCTCAAGGAACTTCGTCGTACGGGGAATTGTTTGAGGAAGAGGAAGATGGAAGAGGAAGAAGAGATGGAAATGATGATGGCACAAACAGATCTGAAGGTGGTGTCAAGAGTGCTGAGAATGTCAGATGTGAATGGTGAGCAGCTGCATTGGTGTGAGAACAAGATGAGCAAAGTTAGAGTCTCTGATGGGAAGTTACAAAGAGATTCTTCACCACTTTTCTTCCCTGCCCACTGACCCACACTCATTTTTAATTTATTGTCTCAAGAAATAAATTAAACAAAATAAAGAAAAAGGTAGTTTGATGAGTAGATGCTGAATATGCATGTATACCATTTCTATAATAACACCACACATGCACTATCCACTGGATTCCGGGTATAATCCTATGCTACACACTTTGCAGTAGGCCCCACTTTTTTCTTTTTGGTTTTTATGCTAATTAATTATTGAAAAATAATATCAGAATCGGGGATGTTTTTATTATTGAGTAATTCTCTTGTAAATCGGTTTTATCGTAGAATTTAAAATAATATTGATTATTTTTTTACATTGTTACAATTAAATTAATATATTTAGTGATAAAATTAATGCTGTTGAAAAGTATGTACAAAATGCAAATAAGTTTTATGGTGAAACTTAGTCATAGTATACATTACATTTTATTTTACTGATTGAGTCTTTTATACACCAATTTTGTGCAGCTCAAAATATTATTTGATGTTTGTATTATACAATGTTACCATCAAATTGCTATTTTTTTTTTTTTTTCATTTCGATAGATTATCAATTTCTCCTAAAAGAAAGAATTTTTTAAAAGTTTTTTTTTTCTTATCCAAAATAGCAGAAAAGTAATAATACCTTTGTTGGAAATATTGGTTTTGACCATATTTTAATTAAAAATTAAGTGACAATTTAATTATCCATTTTGCGTAAATGGATTTGGTTGATTTATTTCTCAAAATCAAATTGGTGTGAATGAGAAATTAATGTCATTTAATATGTGAATAAGTACATTGATGAATGTATTTATTGTGGTAATAATGAAGTGTTGTGTCTCTTTGAATTAAAGAGATAACCTTTGGTGAATAGTTTTTACCTAAGGGTTGCGACTCTTTGGAAAAGTGAAATGTGAAGAGTCACACCTATTACCCGTAACCCTTGGAAATCTATAAATAAATGTCCTCCACATTGTCATGAGAATACTAGAACATACTTGTAAAATAACTCAATCATTCAATTGAATAGATTTAACACTTTAAAGTGCTTGCAGTCTAGAATCGTAGAGTTGCATTAGAGTCGAGTCCGAAAGTTCCGGATACTCATTTGCGATTCGCCGATAGCTTTCGCTTCGTAGTGCAACGGGTGAAAGGCTCCAAAGTCGTTGTATTTTGGGGACGGTTGCCATGATCCGTATTGCACCTGTGTACGGGGCAATAACGTCTTACGGAAAGCGAGTCTAACTCGTATCTCGACTTTACCGTGTCAATTGCATAAGTCATCTTCGTCTACACACACCATTTATTGTTGTACTTTCCAACAACCTTTTCAAATTTACCCCTTAAAAACATTATTCATTTACACCACGTACCCCTATATTTTCTATTTTACACTTCCTTAACAAAAAAAAAAAAAAATTCATCGTTGAAAATTTTATTCATGTTGTCTTTTCAGATAACCTTTTGTCCCACAAATTAATAAAAGTGAAATATTGCATGTGATTGAGTGCGAGGACATATATTTAAGGACACAAGATAATTTGAAGGTGAAGAGGTGATGGATGTGACTGAAAAATTAAAGCAAAGAAAGAGGAGACAACATTAGCTTTATATATATACATATACATATGTATATATATACTTTATCTTTGAAAAAAACTAACTCTATTTCAAAAAAAACATTGCAGAAAGTTTTTTACATACAATTTTAAAAAGGTATAATATATATATATGAATATTATATGTGTATGACAAGAATGGAATTTAACAAATAATTTTTATCTTTTTAAGTATGTAAATTTTTTTGTATAGAGGAAGTATTATCTAGTGAGGAAATGTGATGAAATATTAAAGAAAAGGAAGGGTGCAAATGATTGAGAGGTGGTGGGGCTAATTGTGCAAGGGTACGATCCCATACAATTGGTTAATTCTAGAGTATAAAGTGATGGGCACAGACTGCAGCTAACTACAAATATTTCAGTATAGTAATGTCGAATATGCTTTTGTAGCTCATCATGAGATCAAATTGTCACCTACATAATGAGTTCAAAATAATTTATTTGCATTAATGATGTTTCTTGTACTTCCAAAAAAAAACGCATATATATTGGCCTGTTCCGCAAATCAAGACATTGAGTTGGTATATGATATCTACTTATGCGTTTTGAGATTTCAATTATTAAGCGAGAGAGTTGTATTAAATCTCATTATTTGATAGTAAATACTTAAAAATAGATTATTTTTGTATTTTTGTTTGGTAGAGTATAATTGTTATTGTTAATACTTATTTTTAGTGATCTATTTTTTTTTATTGGTGTTTGGTAAGAAATATATGTATTTATACTTGAGCAAAAAAAAATTTAATGACTAACATTTCTTCTCTATTTGCCACAAAATAAAATATAGGAACACCTTCTGAGCGCCCTTCATATTTTTCAATTTTGAATAAGACTCTTACCTTCATCAACAAAAATTCAGATGCATCTAATTTACGAAATCAAGAAAATTAAACTTCACAGAAATTAAACTTGAAATTGATCTTGAAATGCAAAATGAAGAATGTATTAGGTGAAATCTAAATCAACATTCATTCTCACTGGAAAACGAAGAATTGGTCTTGAAATCCAAAATGAATAATGTATTATGTGAAATGCAAATCAACATCCAAATCCAACCACCACTACTGAAAAAAAAATCCCATATAAGAACATATCATTACCACTATTATATCATGATTGTACATGACTTCAATTTCTGCAACGGGAGCACAGAATACCCATGTTCTTCACATCCCATTCATAAACTGCAATTGCATGTTCTGATTGTACAAGATTCTCAACAAATGTGCATCAAAATCGGCTTCAAATTCTGCCATGGGAGCCCCCACCAAAGTCTTGAACTCGGTACTTTCTTCCCCCAATTTATGTGGTTCAATTCTCCCCCAATTATCTTTTACCGATAAGCTTCAATTGACTTCAATCGATTCACAATTTTTAATTTTCAATCGGCTTTAATCGATTGAAGCCATGTCCCAGAACGTCGTTCGTCGAGCCATTGTCCTCCTTTGTGCGACCAGGAGTGGGTGTGTCGCCCCTGCCCCAGAACGCCTCCCATCGCCATGTTTCCCGTCGCACAACCGCCACTCGTCAACACCGCTGCCGTCAAAGTCGCACTTATCAGCAAAAACCCGTCCGCCGCTCAAAATTCACCACCAGCACGGGAACTCATATCAAACCGCTGTGCGCTTAGCCAACCGAAGCAATCTCTGTCCTCTCAAACACAACCGCCACTGTCGTCATTGCGTTAAGGAGGAAGAAGACATTGAGTCCCTCAATTTCTTATCTAACTTACTGTTACAAAAATGTATGTAATAACACTCATGGGGTCAGATTTAGAATGTAAAGGAGAACAATAAAAATGAGAGATTGGAGTGTAGTAGAACTACCGGGTCATTGGCATTTCTTCTACAAACTACCAAATGGATAGATTAAGGTAGATTAAGGTTTTTATCTTGCCTCATTCATATTTACCAAACACAGCCTTGAAGAAAATAATTTTTGTTATTTAAGTTTTATTTATTTAATTTTTAATCTTGTTAAGTTTAGATTTTTTTAATTCTGTAACTTGCAAAAAATTATTTTTAGTTCTAAAATTGACTATTGCAAGTCACCCTTCCGGTTTTTGCTGACTTGAAATACATTTTTTTTTTCAGGCTGTCGCCGAAATGGTGATCTGTATATAGCAGCCAATTTACAGATTAAAACAATAGATCTTTTGAAAGTTACAAAACAAAAAATATAAGTACAAAATTAACGGGATAAAAAGCAAAGTCAATAAAATTTAGAGGAAAAGATATGATATTATAAAAATTACACCCTCTGTTCCTAAAATATTTGTTTACTTTTTTTATTAGTTTGCCTATCCCATAATGAAAGTATTCCTTAAGATAATTATCCTCAAAATTTTCGTCACATATTCTCCATCCTATATGTACTACTTAATATAATTTTTCTTAATTTCTATGAGCAAAAAATACTGTAGTACAAGGTTAATTAACATAAAGTTAATTGGTAAAGTCACATAAAACCTACTCAAGTTAATTAATTATTAAGAAATCTTATCTTGGCGGTTAGTTTATTTAATTAGTTATCCCTTGACAATATAATGTACTAACACGAACGGAAGCATTGTTCCCAACATAGTTGCTATATAACACTCCCATTATAACCCTGCGCCAAATTTATTACAAGTAAAATTATTAATTTAACTAGTTGCATGCAAGAATTTAATTTCTTGGGAGAATATATATATATATATAGCTAGGAACGCTATCAACTGATGCACACAACTTTCCTCTATGGTCACACCAATATATTTTTAACAACTTTATTATATTTGCGTGCCCTAATATGATGATTGTTTATAATGTTTTCTTGTTTATATATTCTTAAATATATGTTGTTTAATATAGATTTTGTTCTGAAAATGAAATTCGAAGATAGCTGTGACATAACAGATACAGATTTATACTTTAAAAGTGATTATTCTTTAAGTTCGTGACTGGTAGGATGTAATAAAATATGAGAAGTTATAATATAGTTAGTAAAATAGCATTGGTCATATATAATAATTATAATAATATATTGCTTAGTAGACTAAAATAAATCGATATTATTTACATGTTATTGTTTGGTAGATGATAAAAAAATTAGTACTACCTTGTCTCGGTTTTTTTTTTTTTCAAAAGATTTGGGCACACAGATTAAGAAATCTATGAAATATGTGGGTGTGTTAAATAATAAAATATAAAAAAAATGTATTGATTTTTGTGAATGTAAATTATTTACTTTTTAAGAGTTACAACATCCCAAAATAGAAAATGTGGAAAAAAATAGTTGGGACGTAGGGAGTACAATTTTTATTATATTGTTTGTTAGGTCATATGAGTAGGTCTCTTGTAAACTCAAGTTCACGTGAACTCGTATCACTGTTATGTATAATCACTATCACTGTTATAAAAATATACATACTTAATATTTTAACAATAATAGTGTATATGCATAATAATGATAATGTATACACATTACATAATAATTGATAAACCCACAATTTTTTGTCCATATAAATTTAGTATGTTCTATTTAAATTAACATTAACACCCCTACATATATACATTCCCAATCCAATCAGTCTCAAACCAAAATCCATTAATAGTGTCTTTACCCTTCACGCCCATAGCCACGAGTGGAAGAACGCTTAGGGCACTACGGTGGCCGACCTCACCGCACGAGAAGCAAAGGGCCGCGGCCAGCGCCGGGTAAAGGTGGCGCGGTGGGACGCGAAAGAAGTTACCGAAAATAAATCTGATGTTCAAAAGAATTATGATTGGTCAATCCTATGCCAAGTAATTAACTGCATGCAATATCTCTACATATTACGAAAATTACATTCATGAAAAAACTCATAATTCTCGGGGGAAACTTTAAAATGGAAGTGAGATAAGATATTAATTATCAAGCTTTTCGATAATTAACAAAGCCCGTATTCATTCATCCTATGAATTGATCCATATATAAGTATGACCTAAAACCAACAAGAAAAAATGTTGGTTGATTTACATATAGGTTCAGAAAAATCACTATATTTATAAATAGGTGTTGTGCAGAAAAAAAAATACTTCTGTACAAATATTATGAGTCTATTTGTAAATATAGTGACTTTTTAAATCTATATGTAAATCACTAAAAAAAAATGTTTAGATAGCCACGAGGAATTGGTACTTTTTTTAATGACTTGTGCACATGGTATTGATAATAGATTCTTGTAGGAATCATTCAGTGAGACTACCTCAAGACACTTTTGTTATGACCAGAACTATTGGAGTCTACTTATCCTCAAAATGACCAGAATATTAAAAGACAAGAGCATTGAATGTAAACTAAATATGATCAATATCAATGATGATAAATAAGATGTTAAGATAAAAGATAGATGTAGATGAGATTTGTAATCGTCATATAGGTTGGGTCTCTATAAATTATCCCCAACACACTAAACAAGATATCTATCCTACTCTCTAAACTAGGGGCTCTTGAAAGCTCATGAAGCCATCTTCCACTCAAGTTCTTCCTGATCTATAATATAATTAATTGGTGATCTAATTTGTCATTAATGTTTAAGATTCGTTTAATGCCACAAATGTAGGTATAATTGATAAAACAGGGTCCAAAACAGAATGAATATAGTATAATTGATGGTGATGACAATTAAAAAGAAAACAAATATGCATTATAATAGTAATTATTAAGTAAAATGATACATGGTTGTTGTTCATGATACTTATCCTCATACATTAATTCCAATCCAATTCCATCGGAATTCGGAAATCCGAGAGATAAAAGAAATTCACAAAATGATCACAAGGATAAGAAACAAAAAAAAACTCTAAAGGAAACATGAAAGCATCGATCAGTGAAATTGCATGCAGGCAGGATATATATATAGTGGCGGGCAGGCGGTAGTTGATGATCTCAGTAGCCGTCAGGCCTGTGGGCGATGAAACTGCAAATTTGGACTTGACGGACGTTGTCGAATCCGATGATTCTGACGAAGGCTTGTGGGTAGACTTTGACGCATTCGTCGAGCTCGCTCAACACCTGCACTGCATCAGTGCACCCGAACATGGGCAGCTTCCACATTGTCCAGTATCTTCCGTCATAGTACCCTGGGGACCTGTTGTTCAAACGGTGTGGGAATCCATCTAGCTCCTGCATTCATTGCATATATATATGATGAATTAATTAATAATCAAATTTTTTTATGTTTTAATAATTCATTAATTAATTGTTAATATATACAGTATATACCTTCAATTCGAATTCGAGGCAAGGAATGAGCTTTTCACGGAGAAGGAATTCGACTTCCTTGAGGAGTTGCTCCCTGGTCAAAGGTGGGAGGTATGACAATGTCTCGAACTTCTTCAACCCTTCAGTGGGCCACACCTGCAATAATTAATTTAATTCCTCTTACATACATTTTGTTCAAAATCACCATGCTTTAGGTGAAACAATTGGTAAATTAATTATTTCAAAACATTCAAAATTTATTTTTTATTTGATTGATTAATAATCATTTATTTTAGAGCACCATGTGATCTACTAAAAAATTAATCTACTCATATACAAGTTAAATATTATTTTCTTGCATTATAGATATATACCAAGCTAATTAAACAGGTGAGGGGTGTTTGCCCAAAGGACTTAGAATAAGATTATTAACGGTACTAAGAAATAGTAATTAATTTGTATACTAGTTATTGTTGAGTTGATTTAGTAGTAAGGGAGTGTTTTAATTTTACAACAAATTAAAATTATGCATTATAAATTAGTAAGTTAATTAATCAAGTAGATACCTTCATGCATGAGACTCTGCCACCGTTGTTAGCGATGGTGGTGATGTCGGCGTTCTTGCGGGTGGTGGGGAAGGCGGCGCCGGACTTAAGTCCGGTGAATGGAGCCACCATGCTGGCCTGAGCCGGGGTGGAGCGGCCGACGACGGAGGCGGTGGAGATCATTGAGGAAGCCATTCTTCTTAATTTGTTTCTAAGCTCTTTCACTCACTCACTCAATGTGACTACTGCGTGTAGCTATTGTTCACAGCCTCATCCTTTATAGTGCATGCACTCTTTCTTCTAATTGGACGTTTTAGATTTTCATCAGACGGCCATAACCCCTTGTCGTTGAAATTGAGTGAGTGTGGGCCGTTGATTCAGTTATGGGGTGACATTTCCATTTTGTGACCACAAATGGGTGGATTGGTGCCTTATCGTTTGGCACCCTAACCATAGCGCCACGTGGCATTAACCTTATCTGGTGAGGGACATTAATTTGAGGTTGAAACCGCGCGCAAATGCAACGACGACTCAAGTTACATTGTGGACCACTTTTAAATTGTGAACATCATTTACTGTCCTCTGATGGAAGCATCTGGTTAATTTGTTTTACGAGATAATGACTCATCGTTTTTTTTTTTACTATAATAGCTAATACTATATATCTCCATGAAATTCGATGTTCATAAAACTCGGCTCCATCCTCTATTTTACCTCCATATTTCAGCTAATTTATTCTTTGGGACGATTACAAATGTCCAATTATATAACAGTTCACTTATTACATAATCAAAATTTAAAAAAATTTGTTACCCCTCTGTTGACCAAACTATTTTCCCTTTGTGGAGTGACACAAGAATTAATGAAAATTAATATTATATTGAAAAGATAGATAAAATAAAAAAAAGTGAAGGTATTTTGGGGCCAAATTTTTATTTGTGAGTCTGAATTATTTCCAAATAAGAAAAGAGGAAAAAGTTGTGTGGAAAAACAAAAATGAAAAGTCGGAAATAATTTGGTGGATAGGGAAAGTAGAACACATATATATATATATATATATCACAAATTCTAATATATAATATTGCATCAAAACCCGATCCGTACAATATATCCAGTTAAAAATTCGTGAATCCTTACCGGATCAAATGAAATTTTCAAGGAAAAATTTTGGCAGTCACAGAATGTATACTACATGAACATATGCATGTGTGATACTGTAAGATAAAATGTGTTACTACATCTTAAAAAAATATTTTTTTGTACTTTTAAAGAAACTATAAGGATAAACCAGGTGGGCTAGCTCACCTGGCCACCGGGCTCCTCACTTGAGTGAGTGACCCGGGTTCGATTTCCTCTGGGAACGAATTGGGAGATGGGAGATATAAGGTTGGACTTGGAGATATGGGGTGTAAGGAGACTTGGTGAACTAACTTAACTACTAACAACTAACATTTACCGATCAAAAAAAAAAAACTATAAGGATAATATATATATTTACAAGAACAAACATGTGTTTTTTAAAAAAAAATTTATTTTTTATTGATTTTATGTTGTTAATGTAATTATAATACCTTACATGTGTTACTTTTAAAGTAACTATAAAGATAATATGTATATTTACAAGAACAAATATATGTTTCTTAATTTTTCTTTTATTGATTTTATGTTGATAATATGTTGTTAATGTAATAATACATTACATGTGTTATTATATCCCCGAAATCCCAGAATGTATACTACATGAACATATGTGTGTTACTGTAAGGTAAAATGTGTGTTACTACATCTTAAAAAATTAAAATCTTGTACTTTTAAGGTAATTATAAGGATAATATGTATTTTTACAAGAATAAATATGTATTTCTTAATTTATTTTTCATTTCTTATTAATTTTTATGTTGTTAATATAATAATACCTTACATGTGTTATTATATCTCGTCAGTCCAAAATGTATACTACATGAACACATGTGTGTTACTGTAAGGCAAAATGCGTGTTACTACATCTAAAAAAAATAATGATTTCTGTAAAAACCAATAAATATTTATGAAAAACTAATATTTTTTCTTATAGTAACACACATATTGCTCTTACATTGTATTAAAAAAGTTTGTTTCTACAAAAAAATGAATATATGTAAAAGAGCAACATTTGTTCTTACAGTAGCACACATTTGACCTTATAGTAACATAGATTTACTCATACAGTTCATCAACTGGGAGCGAAAATTCTGGAATTTGAAAATTGCCCAAATCCAACCCTACCCGTTCAAGATCCGCGAATTTTTTTACTTTGACCCTGTTAACCCGCGAGTTTTTTGAAAATTTCCATTTTAGTAGCATATTGCATGGTGCAAAATTGCACTGGAGAGCCACCCCATATATATATATATATGAGCAACACTTGTGTAAAAATTTCTATCCATTTTTTAAAAATTCACGGATCTAAACCGGGTCGGGTCAGATTTGGAATTTTTTTTCCAAAATTCGCGCAACTTGTAGTTCCAGGATTTTTCGCTCCCAGATATGTTACAATTTGGGCAAATGCGTGTTACAATTAGGCAAAATCTGTGTTACTAAAAAAAAATTAATTTTTTGTACTTTTCAAGTAACTATAAAGAAAATATGTATTTCTGCAAGTATAAATATGTGTTACTTAATTTGTTTTTTATTCTCTTTGTTGATTTATGTTAATAATATGTTATTCATGTACTTAATACATCATTTAATACCTTATATATGTTATATAAAATATAATATATATTTTTATACGGATAAATAAATGTTCAAATTTATTTTAGTATTATAAAAATAGTACGTTGTGCAAATTTAGTTGTTGATGTGGAATACTGATGTACGGTTGTTCAAACTTTTTTAATAATCGGTGCAAAAATAAAATATTACCTTGTTAAATTTTTTTTTTTTGCATTTTACTATAAATTTCTTTATATATTTGCGTGCCGTGCAGGTATTGACGCATAAAGTCCAATTTTGGGACGAAAGGAAGACAAAATGAAAGGAGGAGGAAACTTATTTGAAGACAAATTGTAATATTGTGATTATGTAAATTTGGTATTGATAATGAAATTTATTTGAATTGTGCAAAAATAGTATTCTTTGTGTGAATTTTTTTATGTTTGTGTGCAAATTAAATATAGACTTGTTGTGCAAAATATATTTGATTTGTGTGTAAAAATTAATTTTGAACATCTATCTAAATACAATTTTTTTATGAACTAACACATAATTAGGTGTTATAATACAACCCTATTTGTAAGTTACCCAAATTTCAATGCTATTTATTTTAAATATATTAATATTATGGATATTATTCAGAGGATATTATTATTGGACTAAGATGTCTAATGGGCTTTAGGACTACAGCAATAACATATTCCCTCTATCCCACATGAATTTGCACACTTTCCTTATTTAGACGTCTTGCACACTACTAAAAAAGAAAATATTGATTTACGTGCACACTTACAAACTTATACACATATATACCACTAATTTATATATAAAATATATTTTTCTTAAAAATGTGTCGTCCCATAGGATGCAATTAATTCCAACGGGACGGGGGGAGTACTTACTACTAGAAATATATATTTGATTTATTGTATTTGTACACACAGAGAATACTCAAAAGAAATAGTGAAATTTTTTGGCTTGGTACGCCCCCAAATGTATTCAATTATGACGAATTTGGTAAATAAATTTGTATTCTTGTTTGATTCTTTATTTTACAATACATTATCAACATTAGTGCCTACCAATCAGATTTCAATATTTTACAACTGACCCATTGAATTCTTTTGCTAATTTTAAAAATGTAACTTTGCCAATTAATTTTGAATCTTATCCATCTCTGTCGCGTATATGTTTGACTCTATGAGTGTACATTTATGAGATCTGATGCTTGGTTGAGATGATGAATTCTGAGTGGTAAATGTTAAATTTATGTGTTGTAGTACGATTATTCTTAAGTATGGACCTAAGTCCATAAATGATCGCGCAAGGCCCAAAACCAATATTGTAAGGTTAGGAGCACGAGCAAGATTCAGGTCTGGAAGCAAAAGTAAAATCCAGTTCTGCGAGCCAGAATAGGGTCTAGATCAGTGAGCACGAGTATGGTCCAAATCGGCGAGTACGAGCATGATTAGCGTTTGTGAGAACATGCATAATCCAGGTCCACGAGCACGGGCACTATCCAAGTCTACGAGTATGAGCATGATTGAGGTCAATGAGCACGAGTATGATCGAGGACCGCTGAGCACTAGCATGATCGAGGACTGCGAGCACTAGCATGATCGAGGTCCGCAGACACGAGCATGATCAGTGTCTACGAGCACGAGCATGATCCAGGTCTACGAGAATGCTATAAGTTAATGCAGGGAGAGTAATTACAGTCATCATGCCTATTTTGTTGCATGATTGGCAGCATCTAATAATTATACATGGATGCTGCCATTGGGATAAGAAGACTTCCTAAAATGAATTGTAACTGCATAGTTGACCAACGGTCCATAATAGAAGTCACTTATCCGATTTAAAATCTTGTATAAATAGAGCTTTAAAGCTATCGTTGTACGTATGATTTCTTATATACGAATAACCACACTATTAAGTTTAACTCTTGCAATAAAAAATTGAGCAATTTTCTACATTCTTTACAACTTTCTACATAAACATCAAAATAAAATATTATTATTTGCTATTCTGATATCAGCCATATAAGAATTGGATCTAGATAATAACATTATGCTTCAAATTCTACAAGATTTTTGTCTAGATTATGATTTTCTAATAAAATTAATGATTAATAGATGGATTTATAAAAAGGAACCCGAAAAAAAATTCCTTAATTCAAAAAGTGATGTATGAAGTGATGAACTAATTGAAACCAAAAGTCAAAAAGATAGGTGTGTATGACCTACTAGATAACTACACTGAATATATACAATAAAAATTAGAATATTATCCGATGGCTCTGAATTTTCAGTCATTTCAATTTTCAAGCAGTATAAAGTGAATAGTGATCAGCCTACTAAAAGCTACTTTTGTTGCAATTGGTCATCACAAAAGTTTTTATTGTAATCGATAATTGGTCTAATTATTTTATCCCAGCTAGCTCTTAGATATTTTCTCTAAGATATATTGTGCTCTTATTTGAAAAGTTCACGAAATCATATAAACAAATTGTTTAAAATGGACTTTTAGGTTTGGGTTAGCGTTTAGAATATGCTTAAGAGACCGTTAAAATATTCGAAAAGTAGTTTTGAATAATTTGATATAAATTTAAAATCAAGTACAAATTATATTTATTAACCGAAAAACGATAACATTCGAATTCAATATTCGAATAATTTCACAAATACAAATCAAATTCAATGATATTTGGTTCCATTTAATTCGATTTGTTTACAATCCATCAAAAAACCATTAAATTAAATTGCAGGCAGGCAGGATATATAGTGGCGGGTGAGCGGTAGTTGATATCTCAGTAGCCGTCAGGCCTGTGGGCGATGAAACTGCAAATTTGGACTTGACGGACGTTGTCGAATCCGATGATTCTGACGAAGGCTTGTGGGTAGACTTTGACGCATTCGTCGAGCTCGCTCAACACCTGCACTGCATCAGTGCACCCGAACATGGGCAGCTTCCACATTGTCCAGTATCTTCCGTCATAGTACCCTGGGGACCTGTTGTTCAAACGGTGTGGGAATCCATCTAGCTCCTGCAGTCAGAAACAAGTGCAAATCGGTACACATATATTATTATACTCCCTCCGTCCCGAAACTATTTTTATAGGGAAAAATAAATATGTGAGTGTAAAGTTAAATAATAAAATAAAAAAAAATGTATTTTGTTGACTTTCGTGAGAAAGAAAAATTTTCTTTTTTAGGTGTGTGAAAGAAGAGTTGAGACTTCCAAATAAGGAAAGCATGAAAGTAATTTTGAGACGGATGGACTATTATTACGATAAATAACCATAATATATTTTAAATTTTTTTTTATGTAAAAGTTTTAATAATATTGCTAATACCTTCAGTTCGAATTCGAGGCAAGGAATGAGCTTTTCACGGAGAAGGAATTCAACTTCCTTGAGGAGTTGCTCCCTGGTCAGAGGTGGGAGGTATGACAATGTCTCGAACTTCTTCAACCCTTCAGTGGGCCACACCTGCACTAATTTATTCCTTTTTAATATATATTTACATACATACATTTTCCTCAAAATCATCATACTTCAAAATTAATACTATCATCATAATTAAAATATATAGTTGACACAATCGGTAAATATACTAAAAAAAAATATTAATCATTTCAAAATGTTCAAATTTTATTTTTTAATTGATTGATTTTTGAGCTCCATATATGTCTCCAAAAAAAAATTAATGGAATAATAATTGATTGATTTTTGAGCACCATGTCTCCAAAAAAATTAATGGAATAATTTAAAATTAATTGGTACGAACTTTTTGCAATATGAAGTGGATAATAGAGTTTTTTTTTTAAGTATATTGTACCAATTTAAAAATAGTTCTTTAAAATGTATCATTTTCCCAAAATTAATCTACTCATATACAAGTTAACTATTATTTTCTTGATTATATATATACCAAGCTAATTAAACAGCGGATGGGTGTTTGCCCAAAGGAATTAGAATGAGAATAAGATTATGGGTACTAAGAAATAGTAATTTGTATACTAGTTATTGTTGAGTTGATTTAGTAGTAAGGGAGTGTTTTAATTTTAAAACAAATTAAAATTATGCATTATAAATTAGTAAGTTAATTAATCAAGTAGATACCTTCATGCACGAGACTCTGCCACCGTTGTTAGCGATGGTGGTGATGTCAGCATTCTTGCGGGTGGTGGGGAAGGCGGCGCCGGACTTAAGTCCGGTGAATGGAGCCACCATGCTGGCCTGAGCCGGGGTGGAGCGGCCGACGACGGAGGCGGTGGAGATCATTGAGGAAGCCATTCTTCTTAATTTGTTTCTAAGCTCTTTTACTCACTGATCACTCAATGTGACTACTGCGTGTAGCTATTGTTCACAGCCTCATCCTTTATAGTGCATGCCCTCTTTCATTCTAATTGGACGTTTCAGATTTTCATCAGACGGCCATAACCCCTTGTCGTTGAAATTGGGTGACTGTGGGCCGTTGATTGACATTTCAATTTTGTGTCCACAAATGGGTGGATTGGTGCCTTATCGTTTGGCACCCTTGCCATGGCGCCACGTGGCATTAACCTTATCTGATGAGGACAGTAATTTGAGGTTGAAACTGCAAATGCAGCACAGCCTTTCAAAGCAAGATTGATTATTAATTTTTGTTTGATGAGATATTTTTCAGAGTCTGAGTCAAGTTACATTGTGGACCACTTTTAAAATTGTGAACATAATTTCATCATATAAAAAGTATCTTTGATGGAAGTTGGAATTAAGTTATAAAATGATTAATTGTTGGACTTATATTAGTCGAATGATACTAACTTTTTATGGAGAGAAAATGATATTAAATTTGGTTGATTCTTTACAAATTATTTTTGTATTTTTTTTTTAAGTATATACTATATAAAGTGAAACGTATTCGGATATAATCTAAGTATTTTTGTTAATGGTACCTAGCTAATATTGGGCTTTTTTTTCAAAATATTGTATTTATTTTTTTGAATTATCAAAATATGGTAGATTTTTTAGAGTTTGCTATTTTAAGCAAGGGCGCCATCTGAGATGGCGCCCTCTCCCTGGCCCACCAAAAGGGCGCCAACTCCAACGGCGCCAATCAAAAAGCTACCCCACCCTGCTAACACCCACCCCCACCCTGCTAACATTAATTATTAAATAGGGTAAAAATTATATGGTTTAGCAAATGAAACCAATTGGTACCAGAGTATCGAACTCGTACGTGAGCACATGGATCAGTGGAGAGCAATTAAATAAATAAAGAGAATTTTGATTTTTTGC
>JAPKLY010000001.1:2171145-2186798 GCA_026898435.1 Prunella vulgaris
ATATTGGACAATATTATTATTATTATTATATTAAATATAATTATTAATAAATTTTAGTGATCCAAACAAATTGATCCTATATATTAGGATTTTAGGAAAATTAAAATAATTTAAATATTATTTACACAACCTTTCTTCTTCCTCGAGAATATGGAGACTGCTGCAATTTTCAATCTTCATCATTAATTTTGCAGCTACACAGAAGATGGCACAATCTGCCATGGAAATTGAAGTAGATAATAAGCAAAAAATCAAAATTCTCTTTATTTATTTAATTGCTCTCCACTGATCCATGTGCTCACGTACGAGTTCGATACTCTGGTACCAATTGGTTTCATTTGCTAAACCATATAATTTTTACCCTATTTAATAATTAATGTTAGCAGGGTGGGGGTGAGTGTTAGCAGGGTGGGGTAGCTTTTTTATGGGCGCCGTTGGAGTTGGCGCCCTTTTGGTGGGCCAGGGAGAGGGCGCCATCTCAGATGGCGCCCTTACTTAAAATAACAAACCCTAAAAAATCTACCATATTTTGATAATTCAAAAAAATAAATACAATAATTTGAAAAAAAAGCCCTAATATTGATAAAGATATGATGTTGAAGAATATTTTAAATAATATTAAATAATTTGTCCTTTTCTAATACTAACTTAAATTTTTTTTTATTGTGTTTAATGTTGTGTTTGTAGTTTGAAGAATTTGAAATTTCTAGATCATGTGGTTGGAATTTAACATGTCAAAAGTTATGCAATTTTCTCATTTATGAAATTAGTGGAGAAAATGGTTAATAGGTCCTTCCGTGTGGACTTAGTGCTTTAAGACTTAGATTTGACAATTGTCTATAAATACTTAACAGCTAACGGAGAGACTTAAGTGTCTGTTTGCAAACTCAACATAAAAAATATAAGTGCTTATTTTTAAAAAAAATACTTAAAACATATTTTCAATAACTATTTTAAGTGCTTATTATTACTTTTGGTCAAACAACAATTTTTAGTTTTTAACTTCTACACATTCCCCAATAAAATAATACTCAATACCCTTTTTAGAAACACTTCTTTTGTAAACACATTTTTCTTAATCATTTTTTAAAATCACTTAAATTTAAAACACTCTTTATTTTTCATTTTGCTACTAAAATTACTTAATATATATCACTTTTTTAATTTTACTAGAAATTGCAAACATGCACTAAAGAGAAAAAATAAATAAGATCTACACTATTAAGTGCGATTAGATGCATCTAGTTTAGAAAGGTCATTGTTACCTATGTTTATGTTGATTAAGTGTTGTAACACTCCTATCAACAATTACATAAAAGGATAGTTTAGGTGGAAATCAGTTTTCTATTCTATAATAAAATTTTGAATTCCATATGCAAGTGTTTTAAGACTTTTGTTGAACATATTATAATGTGTCGGTAACTTCCAGCATAAATAAATTCACTTTATAACTTAGAAGTTGTCATTTGAGGTTTTAAGTCGAATTGAGTATTTGAGAATTTAATTTAAGCTTTGAATAATTTATTTTGAGCTATAATTTAAGGTATTCGGAAGTTAGAGGACTATAATTGAAAAGGAATCCAACTAAGTGTTTTATATGCCATCTTTGATTTTCAAGACATGACAAAGTGTTTATTGGACTATTTACTAAGTTTGTGAATTTAGAATTTATTTGGTATTAATAGACTTATGTTTATTAATTAAGTGAAGATAGGATTTGTCTTTGAGGAATTTTTGTTAGAATTTAATTTATTAAGTTGTAAATTCTTTTAAGTGACAGAATATTTTTATAAGTTTACGGAGAATGTTATTGATGCTTATGGTGTAGTTAGGATAATTAGGCTTTAAATTTAAGCAATTAAGAATTTATTAAATTTTGTTGAGGGTAAAATGGTCATTTGAGGGTGTTTGTTAGGATTCCTTTGCTAAGTGGATTATGTGGCTTATAGGCTGAAAATTTCAGACTCTTACTAAAGATTTTATACGATAATTTTAGTGTTGGAAGAATTTCTTAATTAGATGTTTATGTGACTGAATTTGTCGTATAACGTTTCCAAACAACAATCAAAATTATGTTGTGGAATAGTTTTAGCAGTGAGAGAAAGTAGAGAGAAGGTAGAAGGATGTACTTCTTGTGAATAATGAATTTAGAGAGAGAAATATGAGTACAAGAGACCTATTTATATGTTTGCATGTGGTGAGGTGTCATGTGGTAAGCTTAAATAGCCTAATTAACTGACAAGTCACTAACACATGTCACTTTGCCACCTCTTACGCTCTAATTACATTATTTTCACCCTACTATATTGCTACTGAAGTCATACTTAGCTAATTCTCCCTACTTCGTGTAGGGCGAGCTCCTTTGTCTTGTGTTATTCCAAGGTCCAGTGTTTGAAGTTTGGTGTGATCTCTTGTCTCCTGCTTTGGCCGAGCTACCCTGCGAGCTCCTTCGCCCTATTGTGTTGACTGATCAATGGATGATGACGTGACTTTGACCACCTGGGGCGAGCTATTAAACCTTAAACTTTTATTTATGTTAACTCTCCCTAATAAGCTTGCTTTAGTTCGCCTGTCAACAAGGGAATCCAAAAAGTATCTAAGTTGTGATAGTATTTGTAGATCTGGTTTGAATTTTGATTCTCTCGCTGATGTTCATATTCCTATGTTTTTTAATACTTTGAAGTTTACTGGAGTTCCTGATCATGAATTGAATGTTAAAGTTGACGCACTTGTTATGCTCTTGAGAAATATTGATCATTCAAGAGGGCTTTGTAATGGAACGAGGTTAGTTTTACTGCTTTTGTCTAATTTAAATTAAATATTTATTAATATTTATCGTTATAGTATTTTATAAAATTATATTAACATATATTTATTTTTACACATGTTGGTAATCACTCGATTGTGCAATAAAGTGATTGAAGATAAAGTTCTCACTGGTATTAGCACTGGTGAATTAGCTTTGATTCCTAGATTGTCATTGACTCCTTCCGATCCTAGATTACCATTTAAGTTCACAAGGAGACAATTTCCGTTGATTGTTTCTTATGCAATGACTATAATCAAAAGTCAATGACAATTTTTTTCTCATGTTGGAGTATTCGTTAAAAAAACTTGTATTCAGTCATGGTCAGTTGTGTGTTGCAATTTCTAGAATTACAACACGTCATGTTTTGAAAATTATGTTGTGTTTTGAAATGACCCTAATGGAAATATAACGAAAAATATTGTATATCAAGAAGTGTTCAGAAATGTTTAGGATTTCTTAGATATAATTTTGTTTCTTATTATATATATTGCGTTTCTAATGAAATTGTTTTATTTTTAAAATTATTTGTTTATTTTCACTTATGTAAATTATTTAAAATTTGTATAAGTTTACATCAATGTAATTATTTATAAATAATCATTATTCGCATAAAAATTCCATGAATTTGTTATAAATTAAATTATATTGATGCCTGGTAACGAAGATGAACACTAATTTTAAAAAACTATGATGATTTAAATTTAACCTCAATTAAAGAAATTTGTAAATTAGCTGCTATCATGGTTTCTAATAAGATGAAAATTATTTTGTTTATTTAAGTCATAGTTTGAAACTGTCTATATTTTGGGGTGAGAAATTAATTAAATATTTGGAGTACTATAATTTCTCGGACGTGAAATCTATTTAAATAACCGAATGTATTTTTTATTTGTTGTAACATGGTTTCTTAAATCTTCATTGGTTTAGT
Source organism: Prunella vulgaris (assembly GCA_026898435.1). Classification (NCBI taxonomy): domain Eukaryota; kingdom Viridiplantae; phylum Streptophyta; class Magnoliopsida; order Lamiales; family Lamiaceae; genus Prunella; species Prunella vulgaris. Next base: position 2,174,883 of record JAPKLY010000001.1, read on the forward strand.
ATAGTTAAATTTTTTAGTATGTCTTATGTGAAATTCTCACGCTATAATATGATGGTATTAAGTATAAATTAAAGGATTTCTTTTTCATACTATAACTTTATCTCTTTTTTATTTTCGTTTTGCTAACTTTTATTTACTGATATTAATCCTGTAGCTTACATATTTTTTTGTCCAATTGAATTTTAAGTATTGATTTTAGTCCTATAACTTTATAATTTTTTATTTTAGTATTGTAATTTTATTGTTTTTTGGTTTTAGTCCTATAAGTATTGGTAGATTGTACGATAAAGATAAAAAAAAAGTAAGTTACATGATTTATAATCAAAATTTAAATTTAAATAGAATAAATTCAGAAAGACATAAATAGCAATATAATCAAAATTTAAACTTTTGAAGGATCAAAATATAAAAAATGTAAATTAAGTTACAGGAAAAAATATTTTTAATTAAAGTAAAAATATATTTCTAAATTTATTTTTTATTTTTTTAAGTAATGAAATATATGTACGATTGGCTTCCGTGCAACGGATGAGTAGGTACTATACTAAGTCTATTTTAAAGTTAACCCAAAATGTTAAACTCAATTGTAATATATCCTATTTATTTTATAGTCATAGATATACTTAGATATAAATCTTAATAAAATGTGTGCAAATGGGCCTTCAAAAATAAATGTGGGCTATCCGTCATAACAGATAAAAAAGCCCATACAACGTTGTACGTTGCTCCGTCATTAGACTCATTACAGGTAAAAGCCCATGTGACGCTCTCTCTCTGCATTTTCATTTCATTTGACGCTCTCGCCTCGGCTGATTCATTCCCCGTGGAAATCGATCAGAGCCCTAGCTCAAAGAAATGGGTCGGAAGAAGAGCGACGTGCTAATCCACGATGGACCACCGGACGATTTCGACCCGGAGAAACCGTACAAGGACCCGGTGGCGTTTCTGGAGATGAGGGAGTATCTGGTGAGAGAGAAGTGGATCGAGATCGAGAAGGCCAAGATTTTGAGAGAGAAAGTCAAGTGGTGCTACCGCGTGGAAGGGATTAATCATCTCCAGAAATGCCGACACCTTGTCCACCAGTACCTCGAATCAACCCGCGGTATCGGGTGGGGCAAGGACCACCGCCCCCACTCCCTTCACGGTTGAGCATGATCCCGATTTTAAATTTCTCTCCATGTGTTTGATAAATAGATTGTTTGAGTTTTGGGGTTTGGTTTTGCAGGACCGAAGGTGGAGGCATCGGCTGAGTGAACTGGTTCGTGGATAAAGTTGAGCTTGAATAATTTGAGGTCTCTACGTTTGATTATGTTACTATTTTTTCTTGAATTTTAATGTATTTGTGAACTGATTGTTGAGCTTGTTGTGCTATCATATCATCGTCTTGATCGCTAATATTCAAACTGGATTTAAGCTAGAGTGTTTATTTCCTGCCTGTGGTATCATAGCTATTATTTCTCTTTTTTCCTTATTTAACGAAATTGAATTTCTTCATATTATACTGTATTTAAATCTGGATTTTTAGATTGCATGGTCAAATTTTAGTGGGTACTGGATCAGTGTATGAGTACTCTGCTTCGGATCAGTTTACTTTGGGCTCAATATGAATCTTGTTTGTGGTTGTACTTTCTTCTTTGTTCTGTTGGGCATAAATGCATAGTACACAATATTCTAGTTGTTGTAGAGTTCACTACACATGATAAGTTAGTTGACAATAATATTAGAACCCAATAGTGGTTACTAAGATATGGTCCTGTCGAATATAGCCAAAGTAGGTGCTGTAGTTCGTTATGCTGCTGACCGATGTTAGGTTAGTATTGAGAGAAACAACATGTAGTTTATCAAGTGAACAAAGTGAAATATAGTACTTCCTCTGTCCCGCAGGAATTTGCACACTTTCCTTATTTGTACGTCCCACACAAATTTGCACACTACTAAAAAAAGAAGCATTGATTTACGTGCACACTCACAAACCTTTACACATATTTACTCATATACCACTACTTTATATATAAAACTATTTTTTCTTAAAAAATGTGCCGTCCCGTAGGGTGCAAATTCCTACGGGACGGAGGGAGTATCATAAACTGATCCAACAAGGCAACAACGTGATATGGGCCATTATATGCTAACTTTATGCTATGCTATGACAACTGGTCATAGTTGTTACAGGCGCGCGTGAGTGCTTGAGGCTATAGGTTTTGCGCATATTTTCTGTTCAGTGGGGTGCGTTTTGGTAGGCTAGTGCTGTTTATATGGCATAATCCTTGATTTGTTAGTCTCTTTATCATTCTTTTGAACTGTTAGATTTTGTCTTATTATGATGTGAGAAGTCTACATTCTATTCAATCATCCAATCTCGAAGACTCAAAACCTATTCTAGATAAATTTGATGGATGATTTTCCATAAATCTTTATCGATAAAATTATTGCCTACTTGTGTAACGGAGTAGGATATCACTCATTAGTATCAACTATCAATTATTTTGTTTATATTAATTTTGATGAGCTTAACCTATTTTAATATTATGCTCAGGATAAATGAATAGTCTTGTTTCTATATTTCATATATACAAGTTTAATGCATATGTGTTAAAGGTGCAGGCCACATTGAGGCGCAATGGACTCCATGTGTCCCTTGAACCCAAGGCTCAAAAAGAGAGACTAAAAATATGTTTATGTTCTATTTTACAGTATAATATATATACGACTCCATGTGTCCCTTGAACCCAAGGCTCAAAAAGAGAAACTAAAAATATGTTTATGTTCTATTTTACAGTATAATATATATGCGGCTCGATGATCTGTATTCCAAAGGTTTACCGATATATATATATATATATGTATAAACAAATGAACCTGAAATGAACGTAAAACATGCTCTGGGGATTGGAAAACAATGATTTAGTGATGCCATATAATTAAAATTGTTGCTGCTCCATTGGTGTTGGGATTTATGTCATCCTAAAGCTGTGAATAAAGGAGTACAAGTATTGATTTCTTTTGTTATCTTTGTCCTGCAGGTAATCTTGTATACCCAAATGGCTATTGTATGTAGAGAATTGTCTGCATGCTAATCAGGTGTGTTTGTTGCACAATTAGCCTTAGTTCAACTGTTACCATCAAATGTATACTTTCTATTTCACCTGACATTGAAAGCCAAGTGGCAAACAACTTCTTTCACCCATGATTTGCTGCAATTACGAAAGTGATGAGAGTGTTACAAACAGTCAATAACAAAATGATGTCTAATTTCTTGTCTGTTGAATTTCTGTCATGCACCTCTGTCAGTAGATTGTGATTTTGCTCCTTATACTTTTGATGCTTTGAAGACGGGTATTAATAAAAATGATTGTGTTTGAGATGGCCTCAATCAACCTTTGAGGGTAGTTGTTTGATATCCATACTATCTTTTCAGCTTGATGAACTGTATAGAAATTTGTCATAAAAGTTAACTGCTAATTAAGATACTCTTTTATTGTGACTCCATGTTTAGTACCATTTGGTTGATCAAGATAACAAAAGTGTCTTCCATTCTGAGATCACTTTCAACCAAGAAAAGTGGTTGTTTAGAAGAATCATCATATGGTCTTGAGAAACCTAATTATATGCTCACTAATATAAAACATTTACAAGTCAACAGAAAATGAATTGTGGATTTATTTACACATGAATTATCATGAAATGCATAATTTGTATCATGCCACCTCTTCATTGAATGGGACATACAGAGAATCCAGTGGTTAATTTCCTATATGATATGTTTGAAACTTGTTTGAGCAGGGAAAGTCAGAGACATGAAAAAGGAACAGAATGTTCCTACTAGTGCAAGAACTGTGATATATAATTTGAAATTCATGTATTCTTAAATTCATTTATCTTTCAAATTCTTGCAAATGATTATATCCAAATGCAATCTAAATATTTAGATATCTCGGAAAAATGTCACCGCCATGATTTCATGACTCACACACAGGAGAAATATGGATCACAAATGTTTCTAAACTTCAGATAGATAAGATCAAAGTATATGGTTCTTATAGAAAAAAATGGTAAACAAATTAGAATATTTCACAAAATGTTGTCATATTATTCTATAATTCACTGTTTTGAATTTTTTAACATGGATCTTATGAGTCGAATGAAACTTAGATGATAAAAAATATTCATGAAAATTTTGATATTTTTTCTCCCTTTAAAATTCTTTATAAAAGATTCAAGAATATTTTCAATTCAAAGGTTAGTAATTAGTATGACAGGTCTGAATATGGTAGAAAATTTAAAATAATGCTTTTACCGAATATTGTAAAGATAAATGTATTATTTAAGAGTTTTTTCATCACAATAAAATGATATTATTGGAAAAAATAGAACTCTACAAAAAATTATCAGAGTTGTGCTTTTGTTAGTAACATTTTTCAAAACAATTTTGAACTGAAGCATTGAACACTAAGGGTACGTTTGTTTTGGGATTAAGGGGGTCGTGGGAAGTCATGACTTTGAAATCCTGAGATGTGAAAATTTTGATGAATAGTAAAAGTGTGTGTTTATTTTGGGATTTTAGTAGGGTAGGATGTTACTTTATGTCAAATCAAAGTGTGATAATGATTGGTTTTATATGTATAATAGATATTTTATGAGTGTTGTGTTGGAAAGAGTAATAATAGGTTTAATAGGTATTTTTAGGTGTGGATTGAGTTTGGGATGTGAAATCTGGATGTTACATCCCAAACTCGTGTAGAGACTTGATCGCAAAGTCCTACGTCCATCCGTGGTAGTCCCAAAACAAACATACCCTAAGGGTTGTAGATTTTAAAGATTTTGTAGGATTTTGATAACTTTTAAGATTTTGCAGGATTTTGTAAAACTTTTAAAATTAGAATTTTAATGGATTCTGTAGGACTTTGTAGACTTTGCAGAATTTCATGGATTTATAATATACAATAAAAATTCAAGAATTTTTCATATCTTCGAATTTGAAGAAAAGTAAAGACAAACAAAAAAAATCATAATACCATGTCCTCCTAAATAACACTCATCCACATATTTATAGCTATATTAGTCCTCTAAACATTAGCGTCATCTCGTTCTTGATCTTGTTATAGCATCATTTAGTAGTTTGGAATCATGAGTCGAGCCCTCCCACCCACTTCGAACATACATGAACTCCAAATCAAAATTTAAAAAGTAGGGCTTTCATGCATGAAATTTACTCTTTTATTTATTTATTTTTTTCTATTATATTTTCCTTTTACCAATGATAGTATGAGCTTTTTGTTTTATTACATGGTCTTTTCGCACATTATATAGGCAAAATTAATTTGTCCCAAACCATTGTAGTGATAAAATCATACCTTATAATGCGTAATTTTATTAGAATTATATTATCATATATATATATATATATATATATTATGATATACACATACATATATGTATATGTTAAAAAGTATCAAAATTGAATAATCAAAACAACCAAAGTAAAAGACAACAAAATTCAAATTCCGCGAAAAAATATTGTCAATAAAAGAATATTACCTAATGACATATATAATATATAATATTAGTATTATAATAATACTAAAATAAAAAATAAATATTTATCTTGTGTATAAGTTAAGATAAACAATTTCGTTTTGCTGATAATAAATTTTTTAAATGAATCAATATGTATATATACATATATATATTTAATGAATTATTTATAATAATTATTTTTATTTATTCTAATATATATATATGTATATATTATATTATATTAGCCCTCATCACTGTAAATACTTTATCGTTGATGTTAATATTATGATTAATAAAATTAACCATCGAATTAAATATAAATGCAGGAACAAAATTATAAGGTTAAAAATATTTTAGGTATTAAAAATAAATAATCATATATAAATCAATTTTGGGATAAATAAAGTCACTAATTAAAAATCCACCGAAATCCCAGGGATTTTGATGGGATTGTTGGTATTTATATAATACACTAAAAAATCCATCAAACCCAACAATCCTTTAAAATCCTTATATTTTTCAATACCAGTGGATTGTTTTTAAGTCTTTTAAAATCCTGATTAAATACCAGTAAATTGTTTTTAAGTCTTTTAAAATCCTGATTGAATACCTGTTGATTGTTTTTAAATCTTTTAAAATCTTGATTAAATATCAATGGACTTTTTTATAAGAAAAAAGTCCATTAAAATCCTACGAAATCCCAAACGAATATACCCCCTAATTGTCATGTAACAAATAGAGTTTTTATTCAATCTAGATCTACAAAGATTTTATATAAAATTTTGAATAACAAAAAGTATTTTCAATTTTTTGGCTGTGGTATATTCTAAAGAACCTAGTATATAGAATCACAAAAAGTATTTTTCAAATTTTTTAGAAATCTAGCTACTGTTACAGGGTGAAAGAGTCAATGATTGCTGCATTTTTTTTTTATCGAAAAAAGAAATTTATATTACCAAATGGTAAGAGAATTACTCTAAATCGTCTTATATCAATACAGAATTAAAAAATAAAACCTGAGGAAAACAAATGAAATCCTCCAAGACTAAATCCAACTAATTATTTTCAAACCACTGTCGTTGGAGATATGCTCCACTCTTGAAAACTCTCATCGGGATATATTAATTATTGGGTCAATAATTGTTTTATTACTTATTGTCTGATGAATATAATAGCCGAATTCATTCAAGAATTTTAAAATATCTAAAATAGATTAATGGAAAGAGTAAGTATTGTGTGAAAGTGGTTCATATTATAAACTAATTTTTAATAAGGTAAAAAAATATATTTATAAATATAAATCTTATATCATAAAGTGATTTATATCATGAAATAGTTTATATAATATTTTATCTTCTGGAAAGAGTAGGTATTGTATAAAAAGAATAAGTATTTGTGTGAAAGTGGTTCATATTATGAACTAATTTTTAATAAGGTAAAAAAAAATATTTATAAATATAAATTTTATATCATAAAGTGATTTATATCATGAAAATAATTTATATAATTTTTTTTTTCTGAAAAAAGTAGGTATTGTATAAAAGGACCGAGATAATTTCATAAATAATCATGTATTTTTGTCCGAATTGTTAAAGAAAATTACATTTATGTGCCTTCATCAAAAGTATTTACTAAAAGGATAGTTTAGTCATTTCATTATGCATCTTATATTTCTGTAACCCTAGTTTGTAATCTATCATACACAGAAATAGTGGAACAATCTCCTGGCTTGGTACGTCCCCAGATGTAGCCTTTCAGGTGAACTGGGTCAACAAATTCTTTGTTCTTCGATCTTCATATTTATCGATTATCCTAAAACAGGTTATCAGCACGAATTGATTTACCGATTAGGATTTAGAAATTATATTTTTATCATCTGAATTTCTGGCCGTGAGCGGCGGCAGTTGAAATTTGACCCTGATAATCACAAACCCTAGCCGCCGTCCCCCTCTCACCTTCTCACAGAAATTCAGGCGGAAAACAGAATTGACTACGCTCTGTGGTTAAAAACTGGATTCCGGCAAATGGAGGCAGAATAGTTCGTCTATCGCATCTCCCGTCTCCCCAATTGTTTGACCACAGTTCTCGCCGCAAAGAAATGGAAGCACACAGCTGACGCATACAGGGCCACAACTGTGCTCGTCTCTTCGAACAGCCACGCCTGCCCGAAAATCCGATGCCTTGTTCGTTGCACTACTCTGTTCAGTCGACGAACCTCGACCTTGCCATCAATTCGAAATCCCAGCCGGAATTGATAGCCAATCGCCACCGCCCTGTTTGCGTTTGTTTTCACTGCTGTAAGTCACTCGAACCCAGCCACATTTCAACCCATTTGAGCGAATTAGGTGCATCACTGCGTGCACATAATTCAGTGGGCATAATTCCTAATTCACTCACCAGCGGCGTCGCCCTCATTTTGGCTGCACATTTCCGCTTTGTTAAAAGGAGGTAAACTCACTCCGCTCAGTTTCTAGAATAATTATATGACTGTGAGTTATGAATATGCTGGGTTGTGAACCCACCCTTGCGGGAGTTTTTCTGTCAATTTTCTGGGTTGTACCCTCTTCTGTGTTAAGTCCTGTGTTTTATTGTCTTCACGGGCTGTGTCCCATTAGTTTACACAGGCTGTGTCTTATGACTCCCCTTGAATGTGGCACACTATATAAAATATAGTGTTGGAAATTACAAAACAAGTGAAAATGAAAGATAAATAATGCTCTGATATTATTTGAATACCTAAGTGATACTTTGTGATGTGGAAAATATCTATTGAAGATGTTAATCTCAGAACCAGTTTTACTTATTCAAGAACCGGACGATTTCAGTAAGAACCGGAGCAATTGGTGATCAAACCGGGCTCAACCGAACCGGCAGTTATGAATATTCAGGCAGTTAGAATCAGAAATTGGGCGCGACACTTTGGCAACAGATTTTCAACCAAATTGCAAGCGGTTATGAAGCATCGAACTTAGAGACCTACTGGGCTTTGTTCAGAATTCAATAACCGTCCCAATGATATAAGATTCAAGGCCGTTCCCGTTCTGAGGCGAATCAATTTTGAGAGTTTATCAGTTTAGCATCAAAATTAGGGTTCTTCGGTTTTTCAGAAATTTATCTCTTTCAATTCATCTTGTAATTGTATTGATTCTTCCGATTGATTAGTGGATTAAGGGCGCCTCATCCGTGGATGTAGATCACTTCGATTGAACCACGTAAATACTTGTGCAATTTCGATTTTGGTTTTGTTCTTCCAGTTTTGGTCCTGCAACTTTCTTGTTGTGGTGTTCTTGCCAAATTTTAGCTGCTGATCTTAATCAAGTTTTATCAATTGGCGCCGTCTGTGGGAATCAACCTACACAACTCTTGAAATGGCATCAACTAAGCTGGATTTCGAGAAGTTTACAGGAGCAAATGACTTTGGACTTTGGAAGATCAAGATGAAGGCATTGCTAACACATCATGGTTTGGGAAATGCATTGAAGCCTGCAAATGAGTGGCCTGCTGGTTCTTCAATATTGGATCCAACCAAGAGGCAAGATATACTGGACAAAGCACATAGCACGATTATATTGTGTTTAGGAGACAAACCATTGAGAGAGGTATGTAAAGAAAAAAATTGCACTAGATATTTGGAACAAGCTAGAAGCTGTTTATCAATCCAAATCTGTCACAAATAGGCTATATGTGAAGCAAAGACTACTAGCCTATAAGATGACAGAAGAAAGAAGTCTGACTGATCAATTAGAGGAATTCAACAAATTGGTTGATGACCTTGAGGATCTAGATGTCAAGATTGAGGATGATGACAAGGCCTTAATGCTGCTCAATTCATTGCCCAAGTCTCTGGAAAATTTCAAGGATGCATTATTGTTTGGAAGACAAGATAAGCTATCTCCTGATGATATACAATCTGCACTCAAAACCAAGTTTCTTCAGCTGCAAGAAGACAAGAAAACTCCTCCTCAGGCTGAAGGTTTGAGTGCAAATTTCAAGAAAGGAAAGAAACAGTTCATCAACAAGAAGAAAAAGAATCAGAAAGGAAAACCCAAGAATGGTGAATATGTGGAGAAAAGAAAGTGTTTTGGATGCCATAAGGTTGGCCACATCAAGAAAAACTGCCCTGATAAAATTAAGAAGCAGGAAGAAAACCAGAAGGCAGATGTGGCCATTGCAAATGATGAGGGTTATGATAGTGCTGAGGTTCTCACAGTGACAAATTCAAGGCTAAGGGATGAGTGGGTTTTGGATTCAGGGTGCTCTTTTCACATGTGCCCAAGTGAGTCCATGTTCAAAGAGATGAAGAAGATAGATGGAGGATCTGTTCTTCTAGGAAATGATCAAATCTGCAGAGTTAAGGGTATTGGTTCAATTAAGCTCAGATTACATGATGGAGCTGAGAAGATACTGTCAAATGTAAGATTTGTTCCTGATCTCAAGAGAAATCTCATTTCATTAGGCACCTTGAATCTGCTAGGATATGAGTTCAATACCAGAAATGGTTTCATTCACATCACCAAAGAGAATAAGGTAATGATGAAGGGTAAGAAATCAAATGGTCTCTACATATTAATGGGAAGCTCAGTGACTGGCTCATCAAATGTAGCAATGAGTACTGCTGATACAGTTCTATGGCACAAAAGACTGGGACATATAGGTGAGAGGGGACTCAGTGAACTCTCAAGACAAAAAGTGTTTGGAGATCAGAAGACAACCAATGTGGACTTCTGTGAACACTGCATTCTTGGAAAGTCAAAGAAGAATACCTTTCCTAAGGGAAAACATCACACTGAATCACCACTTGATTACATACATTCAGACATTTGGGGGCCATCAAGAACTGAAACCCACAGTGGAGGTAGGTATTTCATAACCTTCATTGATGATTATAGTAGGAAGGTGTGGGTGTACATCTTAAAACATAAGAGTGAAGCTCTTGGAAAGTTTAAAGAATGGTACACTGAGCAAGGAAACAAGAAAGGCAGGTTTATTAAAAACCTCAGAACAGACAATGGTTTAGAGTATGTCTCTGAGGACTTTCAGAACTTTTGCAAAGAGAAGGGAATTACCAGGCACAGAACTGTCCCTGCAAACCCTCAACAAAATGGTTTGGCAGAAAGAATGAATAGGACTATACTTGAGAAAGTCAGGTGTATGCTCTCTGATGCAAGGCTACCAAAAGTTTTCTGGGGTGAAGCTGTCTCTACTGCTTGTTACCTAATAAACAAATCACCATCTTCTGCTATTAACTTCAAGACACCAGATGAGCTATGGCATGGAAGAATATCAGACTACAAGAAGCTGAAGGTCTTTGGCTGCCTAGCTTATGCACACATCAGACAAGACAAGTTGGAGCCAAGGGCATTAAAATGCATTTTCATTGGCTATCCAAAGGGTGTGAAGGGATATAAGCTCTGGTGTTTAGAAGCAGGTCACAAGAAATGCATTATAAGCAGGGATGTGACATTCAATGAAAGGATTATGGGATATAATCAAACTGAAGGTACACTGAATTCAAAAGGGGATACTGAAGTTGAGGTGGAGCCCTATACTCAAGTGACTGCATCAGATCCTACTCAGATCTTAGAGGAACCAGAAAATCTTCAAGAAGATCCTGGAAATGATCATACTGACTCAAGCTCTGATTCAAACTCAGGAAATGAGGCACAAGAACTCAGAAACTATAGCTTGGCAAGAGATAGACAAAGAAGATCAGTTCATCCTCCTGCAGGATTTGGACATGCTGATCTTGTGTCCTATGCTCTCATCACAGCTAAAGAAGTGGAGTTCAATGATCCACAATCCTATGAGGAAGCAATCTCCAGTGCTGACAAAGAAAAATGGATCCTAGCAATGACTGAAGAGATACAATCACTAGAGAAGAATAAAACCTGGATTCTAGTGAAAAGACAAAATGATCAGAAAATTGTGAGTTCAAAGTGGATATTCAAGAGGAAGTCAGAGATTGGATCAGAGGGAAAAGAGAGGATCAGATACAAAGCAAGACTTGTTGCAAGGGGTTTCACTCAAAGGGAGGGAATAGACTACAATGAAGTATTTTCTCCAGTAGTAAAACACTGCTCAATTAGGATCCTACTTGCTAAAGTAAACCAGGAAGGTCTTGAGCTTCAAAAACTTGATGTTAAAACAACATTCTTACATGGTGAGTTGGAGGAGACTATATACATGCAGCAGCCAAAGGGATTTACACTGCCAGAACACAAAGACAAGGTATGTCTATTGAAAAAATCACTGTATGGACTAAAACAAAGTCCTAGACAGTGGTATAAAAGGTTTGACAGCTTTATGATTTCTATTGGCTTCTTAAGGTGCAAGTATGACAACTGTGTATATTTTGAGAAGCAAGGAAAGGAGGTGATAACATACTTATTGTTGTATGTT
>JAPKLY010000001.1:2186808-2238951 GCA_026898435.1 Prunella vulgaris
TTGAGAAGCAAGGAAAGGAGGTGATAACATACTTATTGTTGTATGTTGATGATATGCTGATTGCCAGTAAAAGTATTGGCAAGATTCAAAACTTAAAGGCCAAGCTGAGTGCTGCTTTTGACATGAAAGATTTAGGAGTGGCCAAGAGAATCCTAGGGATGGAGATTATCAGAGATAAGGAAAATGGCAGGTTACTGCTCTCACAAAGGGAATACATTGAGAAGGTTCTCAAGAGGTTCAACATGCAACAATCAAAACCTGTTACAACTCCACTTGGTCAACACTTCAAGCTATCCTCTGAGCAAAGTCCTAAAGACAGTGGTGAGAGAGAACTGATGAGCAAGATACCTTACTCAAATGCTGTTGGGAGTATAATGTATGCTATGGTTTGTTCAAGACCTGATCTTGCTCATGCTATCAGCTTAGCAAGTAGATTCATGTCTAATCCAGGAAGGCTACATTGGGATGCTCTCAAGTGGATTCTAAGATACCTAAAGGGGACATCAAGCCTGGGACTTCTATTTGAAAGATCAGATGATAAAGCACCCCTTCAAGGGTATGTAGATGCAGATTTTGCAGGAAGCATTGACACTAGGAAATCACTCACAGGATATGTCTTCACTTTGTTTGGAACTGCTATAAGCTGGAGGGCTGTTCTTCAATCTGTGGTTGCTCTTTCCACAACAGAAGCCGAATATATAGCCATGACAGAAGCAATCAAAGAAGCAATGTGGCTTAAAGGAATGCTAAAGGAGTTTGGGATCAAATAGAAAGAGGTTGCAGTGCAATGTGACAACCAAAGCACTATACACTTGGCTAAACATCAGGTTTTCCATGAGAGGTCTAAGCACATTGATGTGAGGTTACATTTTGTAAGAGATGTAGTTGACAAGAAGCTGATCAAGGTGCAAAAGGTTCACACAAATGACAATGCAGCAGACTTTCTAACAAAGGTGGTTCCAAGTTCCAAGTTCAATTATTGCCTTGATCTGATCAAGGTGCAATCATGGGATGTACCTTAATGACAGCTATGAAAGAGGATGATGAGGTGCTCTATCTCACTTGGTTTGAGGTGGAGAATTGTTGGAAATTACAAAACAAGTGAAAATGAAAGATAAATAATGCTCTGATACTATTTGAATACCTAAGTGATACTTTGTGATGTGGAAAATATCTATTGAAGATGTTAATCTCAGAACCGGTTTTACTTATTCAAGAACCGGACGATTTCAGTAAGAACCGGAGCAATTAGTGATCAAACCGGGCTCAACCGAACCGGCAGTTATGAATATTCAGGCAGTTAGAATCAGAAATTGGGCGCGACACTTTGGCAACAGATTTTCAACCAAATTGCAAGCGGTTATGAAGCATCGAACTTAGAGACCTACTGGGCTTTGTTCAGAATTCAATAACCGTCCCAATGATATAAGATTCAAGGCCATTCCCGTTCTGAGGCGAATCAATTTTGAGAGTTTATCAGTTTAGCATCAAAATTAGGGTTCTTCGGTTTTTCAGAAATTCATCTCTTTCAATTCATCTTGTAATTGTATTGATTCTTCCGATTGATTAGTGGATTAAGGGCGCCTCATCCGTGGATGTAGATCACTTCGATCGAACCACGTAAATACTTGTGCAATTTCGATTTTGGTTTTGTTCTTCCAGTTTTGGTCCTGCAACTTTCTTGTTGTGGTGTTCTTGCCAAATTTTAGCTGCTGATCTTGATCAAGTTTTATCATATAGCATGATAAGAAATATGAATGGAGCCCATATGATATGTATGTATGATCTCAGAATGCCTTAATTGAAGCAAACACAGGAAGAAGAAACCTTTTGAAAAGAGTAGAGTCTACCCTAGTATTGCGTCACTGAGCATGTGCACTTAAAAGGGCATTTGGTATTCTGTTGATAAACTTATCATTTCCTTGTTGAATATTATTTCAAAACTGTGATTAGGATGAATACCATATGCAGTCTAACTGTTAATTATAATCAAAAGTAAAGAAATATAGTTATGCTCTTATGCAGGATTTAGTATGATGTTAGAAGGAAATTTTTTGTTATATATATAATAGCATTGCAACATTAAATTTCAATTTCTTTCTACAACTAATCAAACCAAATTTGAAGAATAAGCCTCTGTGGAGAGCTACCCTTTTTTTTTTTCAGATTTTGAAAAAAAAAAAAACATCACTGAAGCAGTTCTGATCACTAGCAGAAGTCCTCCATTTCTTACGCCTTCGTTAGGAAATTTGTCACAATACTTAATCTGGTATTATACGGTGTTTATTTTGGAGTTCTTGGAGTTCTTACAGTAGGACTCCGCTCTGGTAAAGAGGCTTAATCCCTTTATAAATATCAGCACTTAGAACTGCTTGCCGCAGAATAGGCTTGAAATTATTTACTGCAGAAAGTTTTCTTTATGCATATAGTACACATGTTAATTGCTGCAAATTTTTTTTTATTGTATAAATATGTGTATTGCTATTGTAAATCTCCTTGATAAAGAAAAATTATGGAAGATAATTATGAGTACATATTAATGTGATAAAGTATTTTCACAAAGCATCGATAAATACGTGACTTATGGTCTCAAAATCTAATTCAAATACATACATTCTTGAAAAGAAAAAAAATATATTATATATTGCTATGCTTGCATATTAAATAAATATTCTTCCTTATGCTATAATAAATTGTTGAACGTACTCGACCCGATTATACTTTATTGGACTCAAAAGAAACTGAGTACAATTCTTGCATTTTTTAAATCAATCATCCACAAGTATCAAAGACAAAGCACTGTCTGTTATGATCAACTTGAAGAACTGATATTACATATTGATCATATTTTACGCTAAAAATTCTCTATATTACACAAAGAACAGTGTGGGGCCTTAAATGGACATTTTATTTCCAAAAGTTCTAGTCCAGTGAAATGAAATTCATTTACTTGACTACAAAAATGGTCAATGATTTAAATAATCATATGGTTCTCCTTGAAATATATTTTATTTTCTGTTGAAAGAAAACGACAAGAAAATGATATAAAAAAAAAACGGGGAGGGACTCTCTTTATTTTTCATACTTCAGCTAATTAATAAGCTGCAAGTAGCTGAGATGTATGACACAAATATTTTTAAGCCTATTGGGACAAAGTAATTTTTCGAGGCTAATTCTGATTAATAGAACAATGCAAGAACCCAAAAGAAAATGGGACATGACGTACTATTCCATACAAAAATGAGAATAATGCACCACTTGTAGCAGTGGTGTACCAAATCAAATTGTAATGCAAGCACACTATAGTAAACAACTATAATAAATTTTAATGGCAACATGGACTTTGCTAATGAATTTTTCATACTTCGAGAGTGTTGAAAAGGCATTATGCCTCATTTATTTAAAATATTCATTTTGGTCTTAAAGTTATTTAGACTATCGATGAATTTTGAGTTGGATTTTGATACGAGACATTAGTTTTATTGACGTTGGTTCATTGAATTTTATTCAAAAGTACTGGATTTATCTAGTATATATGGTTCAATAGTTACATTATCACGATGTAAAGTGATACATCTATGAAATAAAAGAAAATATTAGACGAAAAGCAAATCTTTTTATTCAAATTGAAAAATAAATCATTTTGTTCAGATTGAAACTCAAAAGGATATGAGATTTCTTAAAATAACAAGTAACGTTGTCTAATGAGACAATTGTTTAAAAAGAAGAAGCTCCATATGCATCTAGAGCTAATTGAATCATATAAAATTTTAAAAATATTTGTGCCAACGTTATTTATAAATACACTGTGAGAATGAAATTTTATTTATATTAAATATATGTGAAAGAAAACACATTTTAAAAGGAACTAAGATGTCAGTCTAGTGAAATGCACCTCACTACTGTTCGAGTTTTTGAACTATACTTTATCACTGACGGACTGTGTGACACTGATTTATATAGGCTTTTGTATAATAATTCATAATTTTGAAGAACTCACATTACGTTCTTATTTTTTGAGTGACACACAAAATGAGATGAAAATCGATATAATGCACGATATCGATCTTGTTGTTGTATTGTCGCACTTCCAGATATACTATTTACATCTCACTCTGCTCATTATAAATTTTAAAGGCAAGTCACTCATTCTGCAAAGCCTACTTTTTAGCAAAAGTAACATTGAGACCTATTTATGCTAAAGATACAAAATAAAATATTTCATTCTTACACAAGATACATGATGATATTTGTGGATTAATTAATCCAGAATGCGGACCATTCAAGTATTTTATGGTACTGGATTATACTTTGACATACAGGTCACATGTCACTTTACTGTCCACAAGATATTTTGCATGCAAAACTCTTAGCACAAAGTACATTTCTCAGGGCTCACCACCCTAATCACAATAACACATTATTACTTCAAAAGAACATGGTGATTATTGCATATATATCAGGATCAATGTAAAGCATCTTGATACCCATGTGCTACACAAAATGGTCTCGCAGAGGCCACCATAAAAAGAAAATAAATGGTGATTATGCATTGGTTATGCGCACCAACATGCATTCCTCTGTATGGGTTTATGCAATACTGCATGCATCTTTACTTATACGTTTCAGACCCACTGTTGACCAACTATTCTCTGCGTACCAGTTGGTAACTGGATATGAGCCTGATATTTTACATGTACGCATATTTGGTTGTGCAACATATGTGTCTATTGCGTCTCCACATCGCATTAAAATGGGTCCTCAGAAACGATTAGGTATTTATATTGGATATGTATCTCCAACAATTATCCGCAACTCGGAATCTTTGACAGGCGACCTATTTACCGCTAGATTTGCGGATTGTCACTTAAATGAGACAGTCTTCCCATCGTTAGGGGGAGATAAGAAAAAGAATTTTCTGTGGGAACGACAGGAAGTATCGTGGTCGATTCTTACTTTGTCTCATTTGATCCCCAAAACTTCACAATGAAAAAGTGATGTAAAATAATAAATCTTCAGAACGTAACAAATTTGATGCCTGATTCGTTCATTGATATTGCTAAAGTGACAAAGTCTTACATATAAGCTGCAAATGTGCATGCAAGGTTAAAAGTCCTCAATAAGGGGCATAACACCATAGAAAATGTGTTGCAACCACACTTGGTGGAGGTGTGGTTGAGGCCGTGGCTCTCGAAAGGAAAAGGGGGAGGCCACCTGGTTCGATTGGCACCACCCAAAGGAAGGAATGGTAGGTGTGGCACAATTAAATATATTGATCATCAATATCGAAAATACATCTTATGAGATCATCTCTGTTTATAGTTATGTCCAAAAATCATTACTGGAGGACGCTCCGATGTTTAATATGATTCCAGAGAATGAAAAATCTCTATTAATTATGAGAATGCATATGAGTCGATGGACTGACATTGCACACAAAGTAGCGATGTATTTATTTATTATATTGCTCAAGAAAATATAGAGCACAATGAAATCGAACCAAGCTCAATTGTAGAATATCAACAAGAGCAAACTGGTCTAAATCAATCCAGGTAGAACTTAATTTCTGACAAAGTGATGGGTATTTGGTCCGGTAGTGCTAGCCCGACCAAGTATAAAGTCTATAGGACATAAATAACTCTTTGTCATAAAGCGTAATGAGAAATATATGGTCCTGATATAGAAAACTTGTCTTATAGCGCAAGGTTTCTCATAACGCTCTGGAATTGATTATGAGGAGACACACTCACTTGTTATAGACATTATAACGTTCTGCTACTTAATTATCGTAGTAGCATCCGAAAGATTGGAAATGTAGCTTATGAATGTGGTTACTGTATATCTCAATAGGGATCTTAATTCAGAGATATATATGAAAGTGCCTGATGGCCTTCTACTACCCAAGTCAAGTGACTACTTGATTGAGAAAGGTTACAAAAACAAAGAACAATGCCCTTCATATTTATAAAGAAAAATGAGTTTTGGGTTTGCGATTATGACACTTATGTTGCTGGATGAACATAGGTACTCTTAATGAAATAAGAGAAATCCTGAAATTAATTGAAATTTGAATTTGAGATAAAAGATCTTGGGAAAACTCAATTTTATTGAGTTTGTGGAATACTTATCCACCAGTCTGCATATGTCCAAAAGATGTTCAGACGATTTAACATGGACAAAATGCATTCTGTTAGCACTCTCATGATCGGCTGATGTTTGGATTTAATGAAAGATCCATTTCGTCCAAAGCAAAATGACGAAGAGATATTAGGAACTGAAATTCCTTGTTTAAGTGCAATAGGCGCATTATTGTACTTAGCTCAATATACTCGGCCAGATATTACTTTCTCAATGAACTTGTTAACTAAGTTTATTACAGGACCAACATAATATCATTGAAATAGTGTCAAGAATGTACTTTGATACTTAAAAGAAATCAGGACATGGGCATGTTATTTAATATATAAATGTTGAAAGGACTGCAGATGAAATTGCAACCTTAAAAAAATATTGAATGTTATCCTATACATTTATACACCAAATAATATGTTATTTGGTTTTACTAATGTTGGTTATATCTTAACCACATGAACGTTCTCAAACTAATTATATTTACCATGAGAAACATGGTGATATCTTGGACATCAATTAAGAAACTTTGATAGATATCTCTTAAAGTTATTTAGAGATTATTACCTTACATATAACAATTTGTGAGTGTATTTAGTATAATCTCATCACACATTCAAGAAATCGGTGATTTGAGTTCTATTACTAAAGATCATATGTTTATATATTGCATGCACTAACAGATGAAACTGTTTATACATGTGATAATCTAAAGTAAATATTACAGAAGTTTTTTTTATAACATGCGCTTTGCTCAAGA
Organism: Prunella vulgaris; assembly: GCA_026898435.1. NCBI lineage: Eukaryota > Viridiplantae > Streptophyta > Magnoliopsida > Lamiales > Lamiaceae > Prunella > Prunella vulgaris. The sequence continues at coordinate 2,193,698 of JAPKLY010000001.1, forward strand.
TTCAAGTAATTTAAGTAAGCTCTAAAAAAAATGTGGCTGAATTATTTACATAATCATTGTCCAAGATAAGTTTGAGAAACATCTTAAAGAAATTGAGATGTGTAAACTTTCTGAGCTCACTTGATAGATGTACCTATCAGTTGAGATGTGTAGACTTTAGGGGGAGTCTTAACATAGGTGCGTTGCAACTCATTTTCCCTTCGACCAATGTTTATTTTTCTTATATGGATGTTACTTGGCAATGTTTTTATCGAGAGCAACATTCATGCACCGTTCATCCTTTTGATTTGGCACAAGGGGGAGTGTTAAAGAAAATTACATTTATATGTCTTCATCAAAAGTATTTACTAGAAGGATAGTTTAGTCATTTCATTATGTATCTTATATTTCTGTAATCCTAGTTTGTAACCTATATAAAGAAATCTCATACACAGAAATAATGGAACAATCTCCTGGCTTGGTACGCCCCCAGGTGTAGCCTTTCAGGTGAACTGGGTCAACAAATTCTTCGTTCTTCATATTTATCGATTATCCTAAAACACGAATCAAAATTTGATCATTTTTTTTCTTTTTATTTTATCAAGTATAGCCCTAATATCAAAACAAAATTTTTTCGCCGATAATTCAAATTTTGACTGGAAAAGATGTCGAAAAATAATTGAAAACCTATAGTATACAAAATGGTACTAAAAATAAATCAAAGCTAAGTATTTGTTTTATTTGCAACCCTACTTGGAAATAAACCTCACGATTACGTCGGTGTCGAATATTCCGGCGCACAGCTGTCATGGCAGACAACCGTATGGTGCCGGCGGATCATTCTTCTACACCCCTAGCCACTTCTTCTGGCACTCGCCGCTATCTCCAACATTGCAGAAAAAGACGAAAGGTTGTCTCTTCCGAAATTCAAACCCTAAAGCCTGATTCGATTCCCGAATTCAGTTTTTATGCTCGTAGCTGTACGAATTCATATGTCCAAAAGGAAGCCAGAAGCCGTGGGAAGCGGCGCAGGACTCACTGCCTACGAAAGTGGACATATTCTGCTCATGATGCTTCCAAATATAACGGTAACATGCTCAAAATCACTGTTTATAATCACTGAAATTGGGTAACTATTTATTGCATAGTTGTGATTTATCTGGTGCTGTCTTGAATAACTGAAATGCTTTTCTTAATTTTAACGTTTGCAATGCTTGGTTCTTGCTGCAGTTCTGGTTCAAGACATTATATATATATATATATATATATATATATGTATGTATTATACATTCCTTCTCTTTTCTTTGAACGTTGGAAATGGAATTTTGAGAAACAAACTTAATGAATTATACTGAAGAATATTTCTCCAACTGGCTTCGATTTTAACTGATTCCATGTTTTTGGTTGATTTAGATTTATCAAAGGGCGGGCTCTTCATTTTGATTTTGGATTTCTACTTTAATGGTTCAAAATGAATGTTGAGGGATCATTTACGTGGACAAGTGGATATTTTGTGTTTGAAGAAGACTTAGATTAGACTAATTGTGTCCATCTGTACTTTGCACAGTAATCAGACTCTATTTCTCTTGGATTTCGTCCCTTTGAGGGACAGCCTATGTTAACAAAGAGACATGTGTATTTTGTTCGTCTTAGTGTTCCTCTTTACTGTTGCAGACAGATTTGTTATTGTATCATATAACATACTTGGTGTTGAAAATGCAACAAGACATCCTGAATTGTACAGAGGGGTTTCACCAAAGCATTTGGATTGGGAGTATAGGAAAAAGCTTCTGTGTAAGGAAATCAAGGGTTACCAAGCGAGTATTTTGTGTTTCCAGGCAAGTTTCAGTCCTTCCTGCGATATTTAGTGTTTGTTTGATCAAAGATAAAGCTCACCCATTTGTTGTGTCATGTATAGCTATAAACCTACAGTAACTTTAATCAACAATATTAAGCAGAATTATTTATAACCCCCAACTTCAGTTCAAAACTTTTGTTGGTAATTGCAAATTTCTTGTTTATCTGCAAGCATTTTTATAAGAAAATAATTGTTTCTTATATTCCATGAATCCATGTGAAAATCCCCAGGGGCTTGATGTGATATTGATTTTGACTTTAAATTTTGGTTTTGGTTTCTTGCTGTGCTAGATATTGCAGACAATGCTTAAATAATTTTTTATCATTGCATAGATAGATCATAAAGAAAAATCATTATATTCTCCCCAAGTTTTGATTGATCTGAAGTACTTACTCGTCAAGTAGCTGCATTGCTATATTTAACCTCTGTGCTTGCAGGAAGTTGATCACTTTAATGATATTGATAAAATTCTTCAGAAAGATGGCTTCAGAGGTGTGAACAAGGTTTGTGCAGAATTGTGTCTTTATTTTGCTTCCTTAGATCCTAAAAATCAAGATTTTGACAATTGGTCTGTTGGGTCACAAGGCTCGTGCTGGTGAATCACATGATGGATGTGCCATATTCTGGAAAAAAAAGCTGTAAGATATTTTTTCTTCATCATCCTTCTTCATCAGTTCTTTGTAACCTGTCGTCCTTGTTCTTGTCCTGATCCTCTGAATCACTGGAAAAAATATTGTGATTAAATTAGATAAATGATTTTTTATCAAATAAAGTTGGCAAAGTATTCTTAAGTTGTTGTATTTACTGGTTATGCATAGCCTGATTGGTGCTAGAATTCTGAAATTTGGCCCTTTATATTTTTTGGTACTTACTATTGACTTAGAAGATATTCTCTCTTCAAAATTCTTTGAAATTCTGTTCTTCAATTTTTTGGTGTAGCTACCATGAAGGTGATAACTCATATTTCCTATCAGCGGGTTGCCATTGCAGGTTTACTCTGTTGCATGAAGAGAACATAGAGTTCCAGAGGTTTGGCCTTCGCAACAATGTTGCTCAATTTTGTGTTTTGAAGGTATGCTAATCTATGAAGTTGGTGCTCTGGGGTTGCTTATACCTCATTTGAAGCTTCAGTAACAACTTTAAGGGATGTAATTACACATGAATATGCATTTGGTTTGTGAATGTAAACCACGTCCCAAATCACCAGTTGGTTTCCATTCGGGTCGAATTGTGGTTATTGGTAACGGGGAATTTCACTCAATTGTCAAATCCTTGTTCCTCACTTATTGTTTACTGAATGAAGCTATTACATGAATCTGGAAAACATGCCTACGAGCATGAGCTGTAATTGCACTATGTCAATTTTTGGTAACTATTTTGGTTTGAACTTGTGGGGTACCAGTAAAGAGCAAGACCAGTGTACAGGAATAAGCTGTGAATAAGAGTACAGCTCTTCGTGATTTAGATTTGATCTTATGGATTGGTTAGAGAAAACTAATGATGGGGCCTGATTAGTAATTAGTACCAGTGACACGCAAGATTCTCAATCAACAACTTTAGTCTTATTTCGTTTTGATTGAGCTTTGCCTCTTGGTGATTCTAATAATCAGGTGTTGTAGATCGATGTAGGTGTGTTTAATGGAACTGGGCAAACTCTATTAAACCCAAAAAATTGAGGTGCTTTGTTTCTACTAAATACTGATAAAATATATTAATTATGTTCAGTAAATTGCCAACATTTCTATGTTTAAATGAAAATACAAGTACCTAGTCGTAAACCTAAATGTATATATATCAGAAAATAAAAATTAAATAAATTATAAATATTTAGGGGGTGTTCAGATTTTGAAATCTAAAACTCTTTCTAGTTTGGGTTTTAAAAGTAGAATTTTAAAATCCTAACTCTAAACCCCTATAAATTACCACCTATGAAATGTTTCAATTAACTATTATTTTATTTTTTATTCCACCCAATATCTATTCTACTTTCGTTCTCTTACATCACAAACTTAAAACCTACTCTACTTAAAAATCCAAAAAGAACACAGATTTTAAAATTCCCTACATTTAAAAATCACTAGTTTTCAAAGTCGGTTTCTAAAAATCACTTAAAACCCAAAAAGAATATCCCCTTAGGAATTTTATAAAAATGTTAAACTGTTCAACATGTTTTAAACAGTTAATAACATTAGATTTTGTTAATTTTGATGCAAACTGATATTATTTGGTTTTGGTAAATTATGATTATTACAGTTACTAATTAATAAATTAGAATTTTACTGAGACAGTAAGATGTTAGTATTAAAGCATTAAAAACATAAGACACAACAGTAAACCATCATAAAAATGTAAAAGAAACATATCTAGAATGTCAAAAAGTGATAAAGGTTGCATCTTAAAGTTTTAAATAGAGTGTTAAAACTTAAAATGGAATGATACTAAGTGTTCCTAAATGGTTAGACAAAAAATCAAAAACAAGAATTATATATTAACATACAAGAAGTATTACTACCAATTAATTTAAGATAATTACTGGCATGAATTAGTTTATACATTATCTTTGGGTGTAGCTGAAACTGATTTTTCTACCTGTGTTCTTTGAACTAAGAACTGATCCAGCTGACTTTTCTGATTCAGTTTCACTATGTGCCAAAGTTTGGTTTCTGTTCTGTTTGGGTTGTTTCTGATATGTTAATAACCCTAACTGTTGGCTTGTTTATATATTTTTTTATGATGATTGACAGCACATGTTTTTCTTCAGTAAGAAGATTCTTTACTGTTTTTCAAGTCTTTTTTTTTCCCCCTTAAAACCTTGCTCTGAGAAGCAAATGTCAAAGGTGGCATGGCAGATCAATACTCAATTTATTGTTTCGTGAAATCACATAAGTCTTGCTATAACTTCATTTTTCCTCTGAAACATTATTTTTCTGTATTCTGTTTTGAACAGAAAATGTGTATTGTATAAGCTAGACAAACTGGGTCCTATACGAGGCTCTTTGTGCACAAGACCTGGAAACTTAGTTCTATATACTCCTACTGGGAACTTCAATGCTACCAGAGCCCATTGAATGGAAGCCAGTATGGAGATACACACCCTACTTTCTTAACTACAAGAGCAACAACACGATTTGAAACAATATATAAATGGAAATGTACTAAACAGTCTAAACTGTGTTTTGGTGTTGAACAATGCTTTTGTGGACCTTGAAACTCCGTAATGGTAGTTTTATGACACCTGATAAATTGGCCTACTTCATTCTTTTGTTACCAAAAGTTTTTGAACTTTATCAACTGTTTAATTTCTTGCGATGAAGTCTGGCTACTAGTTTTATGACTGCAATTATTTTTTTAGAGTGCACACTGTCTGTCTGTCTGCATGTACTTCTCTTTCTTGGTTCCTTTCTGTTTTTTTTTTTTTATCAGGAGTACTCATTGTGTGCGTTATACTATGTAATTAATTATCTTTCAACTCTAATCACTCAGATGAAGCAAGACCTGGTCAGTGCCGATGCTACTTCACGGTCTCAGTGGTATTACTATCTATTTCTTCGGTCATTTGCATACTTCGGGTTTTCTCTGCGAATTTCGCGACACTGGCTTTTGAATCTTTCTAGCTTTCAGTACATATTCAGCCCTTATCAATTTGTGCATCTATGTTTCTTTCAGCAGTACTGCCTCTCGAAGTTTAGTGGTTGGAAATATACATGTCCTCTACAACCCTAAACGTGGAGATATCAAATTGGGTCAGGTAATCAAGTTTCTAGAATTTGTTTTTCAGTTTTCTATATATCTCATGCAACAAAGTACATGATGAAATAACATAAACTTGGTATAACAATGCTTTAGAAACTTGGTGTGTATCTTATGGCTGCTGATATCGCAAATCGAAATGTTGTTGCAAACTTGATTTAATTCTGTAATCTTAATAATAACAACTAGTCAGATATCCTCTCGATTCTTGCTGAAAAAGATTTTGGATATGATATATACTCCTTTACTTTCCAAGCGAAATTCTAGATTTCACTAAAGTTATACCCGGAAACGCCATTTGAAAATCCAGTAAATAACTGGATGACCTCTGGCCTTATGTAAGTTGCTGTTGAATTCAGTCCATCGTCAGAATAGTTTCGTTGGTGCTTCTATAGTTATAAGTTGTTAACTAACATTAGTTTCTGAATTGTTTTAGTTGGGTAACTGTGGGAAGAACATTCATCAGATTGGTCTATGAGCTATATATGTTATTAATGTTGCTCTTTCCAAGCTGCATTTATAGTTAGTCAGTGTTGTGGATCAGATCCTCACTTTGAATTTTATTGAATCATTGTCTAAACAATACTGCAAGCATTTGTACATGGACATTAGAAGAATTTTTGCATCTTATCTCTGCAGTTTGTGTTAGATTCAGATTCTCTTCCAAACATAACTAGGTTCTATATGAATTTTCTGGTTGAATGTGCAAAATTACATAAATGATGTAGAGATATGTGTTATAAACTGTACTGAAGTCGACTATATAGTAGACAAGGAAACTGATGAACAAAAAGATATTGTTTGCCATCTTGAAATGTTATTTTATCTTGGTGGGTGTAGATGCGGATGTTTCTTGAGAAAGCCTATGAATTATCACAAGAATGGGGATGCATACCAGTTGTGCTTACTGGGGATCTGAATAGTTTACCACAGGTAATTCTGTTGACTTGAATTCTAAAACAAACTTCTGATAAAAACCGGAGAGCGACTTTACCATCACTTACATTGGATGTTCCTATTTATATCCAGAGTGCAATGTATCAGTTTCTGGCATCATCCAAGGTCAATCCTACATCTTAACCATGTCAGCACTTTTTGCATTTTATTTTCTTTTTCTTTCAATGGTGCTCAGTGATACCCCAGTTTACCGAACTCCTCTTGCTTAATCCAGTTGCATATCCAGCGACATGTTCGAAGATATATATCTGGCCAGATATTTCCATCTAAATATGCCGAACCCCGACCTCTGCGTAATTGTCTATCAAGGTTTTCAGATTCTATAAGTTCAGTTTTGTTTTAGTTTCAGTTATATATGCTTGTGTTATGTACTGTGCATCTATCTTCCTATCACTACAATTGACTCTGAAGTTTAACTGTACCAGAATGGGTTAACTTTTAATGCATAGGTGGAGTGTTCCTGAATATCCTTTTAAGTTTTCAGATTTTGGCCTTTATCAGAATATTATATTTGGTATTAGTAATGCCACGTACACTTGGCTTCCTAGTGCCCATTGAAATTGCCTAGGATGCTCTAGTATATACTACTTTCTGCATCGCATAAAAGCTTTTATAGGAGAGGGCACACAAGATAAGAAAAATGAGTAATGGTTGAGGTTTTGAGGGGTTATTTTGGAAAGTTTTATATATACAGTAAAACAATTGGTTGGATTGTGTTTATTTGACTATTTGTGGACCCAAAAGTAATAGTATTTGGTGTAAATTTGTGGATATTGTGAGGTTTGAGTTTATGGAGGTTTTATACTTTAGGGGTGTAATTTTTTTTTTTTGGGACGGACTGAATAGAAAAGTGTGAAAGCACTCTTGGGATGGGGAAAGTAAATAAGAGTATTGCTATATTTAAATTATTGAAATGTTACTACCTCAGTCCAAAAAAAAATGTGTTCACTTGTTTGCATGTGGTTAAATGCGATATGTCGGAGGGTGTTATGTGGTATTGTGAGGTCCGTTTATGAATAAATGATTGTTTATCGAAAGTATACACATTGTTTTGTGGATAAAGGGTGTATTATTTTTGAGTCAGGAAAGACTATAGCAACTGTGTGTTGTGATGTGCCCATGCTGTTTGGGAGGTGGAAAGGGGTGAAATTTGATTCCAGCTTTTTTTCTTAAAACTATTTGATTTGGTGGTTGGGTGCTGCATTTTAGCTATTTTCATTTGTATTTTTGGTTGTCATTCAAAAGTTACTCAGAATGCTTACGACAGTTTGCATTTTGAGCATCTCAGTTACTGGCGAGATTTTTGAGTCTTTTGGCACCAAGTTCATTTTCCTTGTCCTTTTCAGAAGCTGATTGTTTCATATTAGTCTAGTGTTGGTGCAGCACTTGCTTTCCTGATTCAATCACTTTACAGGAAGGTGTCCACTAAAATTGATTAAATGCATAACTGGTCTTGGACCAATTTACAGTTCGCAACTGTAAGAAAGTCAGAATGCCATACTGCATAGTGTTTATCCATAAGCCATGAGTTCTGTGTGGTCATTTGCCAGATAAAGCATATTATCACAGTTTCTGGCAATTAGTTACAAACGTTCATGTTATTAACGGTGGCCATTACTGATTAGATGGACGGATGAAGAATTAGTGCTTGCTACTGGGTCTAGAGATGGCAGCCTGAGGCATCCATTAGAGCTACGCAGTGCTTATGCCCAAGTTGCTGTAAGACACTTCATCCTTTTGTGTCCAAGCTTCTGGTTGAGTCAATTATCTGTTTAGTGTTTTATCTATTGAATGATGTGAAAAAAGGTTTAGATGTATGTGTTTTGCTAGGGAAGCCATAAAGTCAGGGATAAAACCGGGGAACCGCTGGCTACATCCTATCATACCTTATTTTCTGGAACAGTTGATTACATATGGTATGCCTCTGTTTTTCACACCTTGAGATTTTCTGTTTCTTAATAACGCTAGATATGGACAGGCATACTTTAGACCTTGTTCCAATCAAAGTCCTTGAAGCTTTGCCTCTGGACAGTTTAAGGAAGATAGGTGGTCTTCCAAGCAAGGTGCGTCACATTGTTTTTCTATTACATTTTGAGCTGTCATTTGATATATCGGTTAATCTCCCCACGAACTGTCTGCAAAGGATAAATATGAGATCAAACAACGAAACCTCCCTTTTCTCTCGGCATCCTCTCCCCTCCCTCATGTGACAATCATCTTATAAGAATCTAGGTTGAGCTGGAAACGGCCGGATTTCCAATTTAGATGGAGTATTTATGTTGGTGTTGCAGGACTGGGGTAGTGACCATCTTGCTGTTGCATGTGAGCTTGCGTTTGCTGATGAGGCTCGACCCACATGATTTCAACCCGTTTATTTATTTATTTCAATAATCTTTGTAGAAATCTGATGTTGTACATTGATCAACTATTTGTTCTTGGCGTCAATGTGGATGTTAAATTAAATTCGAGGTCATTTATTACCTATTTGATTTGGGTATGGGATTTGTTTCAATGTGGATATCAAATTAAAATCGAGATTATCTATTACCTACTTGACCTTGGAGTGTGGGTTTTCTTATTGAGTTGGTTTTTTCCATGGGGTTTTACAGCACGAGGTTGTCAAACATGTTATTTTTTCTTTTCAAGTCAATAATATCAGCCTTTATTTTTGGAGTCAGCCGGACTTGAACTGCCTAGTGTCTAGGTACTGACTAGTTTGTTCAAGTTTTTGTGTTTTACTTGTTCAATTGGCATCATGTATATATTACAAATTAATAAAGATTATATGACAATGTGGGGTGTTTATAAAAATTTTTAAGCGACTCTAATCACTTAGAATTACGTGCAGAAGTAGAAGTCAAGTGACTTCAATTATTCAATTAGAATTTTTAATCTAAAATTTATGAAGGGTTAATATCTTCATTTGATTATACTTTCTAACTAATAATTACTCTATTCATTTTTTTTATTTACTGCTCAATATTTATTTTATATAAATTTTACAACACTCATGACTTTCATTGTTAAGTAATTCTTTTTAACAATCATCACACAATATGCATATTATATTATTGCCAATAATGCTTTAAAAGTCGCTAATTGCTAGTCAGTCAGACCATTAAGATCTGTCGACTAAGAGAAATTAGTCGGGACTAGTCGAAAACACATAAACGATAAATATAATTAATTATTTAATAAATTATTATACATTAAATAATATCAAAATTAACATCACTTTCTTTTAGTATTAAAAATATAAGTAGTAACAACTATGAAACCCAAAATTCTATAAAATCATGTGTTGAATTTTTGAAAGGGGATTGATGCTTTATTTATTTTAATTTTATTTCATTATATTAACTTAGAATTTGCAGAATTTAAAAAAATTGGCTAGTTGACCTAATCGCTGTCTAGTTGGCTTTAGGTGCCGACTTCAACCCAAATAAACTTTTAGCAATTTAATGTTAATCGGATCCCTCAATGATCAACTAGCAATTAATAGATGGACTTGATTGACTTTTAGAACATTGATCGCCACGTATCATCATTATTATTATACATAATTATTATTAGGGGCAGTTACATAGTGGCGCACCTTTAAGATCATAACTACGTATAGAGACTCTTTGCTTTATTAATTGCAATTGAGGGCAGAGAGAAACTTGGGCTTCTTTTTACAATTTGTCTGAAAAACACTTTCTTTCTATGACACAAGTACAATTAGGAATAATATTACTTTATAGGTGTTACAGTTACCTAAACCTATAGCTAAGCAAACATGAACGGATTCAAATTTTCAAATTTGATAGACATCATAATAATCAAACAAGTTAAGGTTTGTTTTCGGAAACAGTCGACGGGAGTGTCCATTTTCAGGCGACGAAGAATTTTTTCCAGAAATTGCTGCCTGAATCCATCTTACTTGCAGATGATACTTTAGGATAAGTAATTAAACTGTGTTATATGTAGATATACAAATGGGAAATATCTGTATACTTGGTCGATTCTTTTGAGATTATGTATTATATGAAATAGGCTCGGTCTTAAAGTATGGGGGTTAGAGAAATTTTGATATGTATCCACAATGTATGTCCTTGTATTTTACCTTACTTGATCCTAAACTGTATTTTCATATAAAGAGGATGTACTGAAAAAAAAAAAACCTAGTTTAAGCAATGAGTATTTGTTATATAATACTCCCTCCGTCTTTCTATAAGTTGCTCATGTTGCCATTTTCGTCCGTTTTTCTATAAGTTGCTCATTGTTTTTTTACCTTTTTTGGAAACTACTATTCACTTCTTTATTATTATTTTCAATACTTTTTACACTATTTTCATTACTTTTTCACTTTTTCTATCACATCACTTATACTTTTTCACTTTTTCCATCACATCACTTATACTTTTTCACTTTTACCTTAATTCGTGTGCCCAAAAGCAACGAATAACTTATAGAAATACGGAGGGCGTAACTAATTGTACATTTGTTTGAATTTTTTTGGTGAAGATGTCATCTAAAAGAAACAAGAGTATGTTTTATGATGAAGAAACAGTACCAAGGAATAGACTTGATGTTGAGAGTAAACGAATCGTGAGACGAAGAAAAAATGGTAGGTTTAATACGTAATGATCATATATCTACTCCATAGGTGTAATAAACAAAAGATATAACGGGGACTTGTTTACGAATGTTTTGTACTTTATCTATGCCTGACAATACATTGTAAGTATTTTACAATACTTTAATACAGCAACATGTGAACTTTTGAGATTTACATGATGTATGTGAACGTATAGGCACATTCAGCTTCATAAAAAAAATGCTTCTCGTTTTTTTTTTATGGAAGAATATGTTATTAGGACAATGAGCAGAATTTTAATACATATCTGTTCGTTGTACAGTTACTTCAACTTCGACAAATACACGCATGTCAAATAAGAATGCTGGAAGAGCTTAGAGGTAAATATGAATATGGACTGTAAAACTTTGAAACTCTAAAAGTAAAACGTGGTTGAACAGTAGGCCCCTTTGTAATGAATCCATAAATAAATGAGAAAGTTGGGCCAAGATTTCATTAATGGCCCATGAGACCTATATCTAAACCTAAAATTTCAGAAACCCACATTGTACCTGTTGTAATCTTGAGAGGAAAGCGTAAAGCAAAAGTAAAGACACAGTATTGATGACCCAGTTCGTCACAAAGTGACTACGTCTGAGGGCGACCAAGCCAGGAGATTATGCTAATATGAACTGCCGTTTACAATGATATGAATTACAGAATACATAGGAATGATAAGTATAAATAGAATACCTAACCCTAAGTCTTGTGGGCCTAAAGCCCACTGGATATATTCCTAATATTATATCCATTAATATAATAATATATTTACATATATTATAACACTCCCCCTTGGATATAATATGACAAGGAAGAATGCAAGTGTTACTTAGTGGAGTGTTACAAATGGCCTCGAGGATACAATCATCAGGATTGTTTAACATTTGTTACTCCCCCTGAAGATAACAACCTTCCAAGTCGACCCATCCCGATTCCATGTACGCACTTTTCAAAAGTCGAAGTAGGAAGGGATTTAGTGAACAAATCAGCTAGATTGTCACTTGAGCGTACTTGTTTTATCGTGATCTCACCACTCTTCTGGAGTTCGTGAGGATAAAAGAATTTTGGGGATATATGCTTCGTCAAGTTCCCTTTGACATAGTCGTTGCTCATTTGTGCAATACATGCAGCATTATCTTCGTAGATAATTGACGGGCTTAAGTCAACAGAAGGGATACCACACGAATCGTGAATGTGTTTTATAAGGGACTTTAACCACACACATTCTCGTGCAGTTTCGTATAGAGTTATGATCTCTGAGTGGTTTGACGATGTGGTCACCAAGGTTTGTTTGACAGATCTCCATGAAATGGCTGTTCCACCACAGAGGAAAACATAACCCGTTTGCGATTTCGCATTATGGGGATCAGATAGATAACCAGCATCAGCATAACCTATAAGTGTTTTGTCTTGGTTTCTCTGATAGAAAAGACCAAGATCTTGTGAACCTTGAAGATATCGTAAAATATGTTTCACACCATTCCAATGTCTCCTCGTAGGGGAGGCACTGAACCTTGCAAGTAGATTGACTGCAAAGGCAATATCAGGTCTAGTGCAGTTTGCAAGATAGAGCAGTGCACCAATTGCACTTAGATATGGAACTTCAGGTCCCAATAGCTCTTCGGTATCTTCCTTAGGTCTGAATGGGTCCTTTTCCAAATCAAGGGAACGGACAGCCATTGGAGTGCTTAAAGGATGAGATTTATCCATATGGAATCTCTCCAACACTTTCTTTAGGTAAGCTGATTAGTGTATCAGTATTCCTTCAGGGAAATGCTCGATCTGCAGACCGAGACAGAACTTGGTTTTACCCAAAGTTTTCATTTCAAATTCAATTTTTAAGATTGAACTTGCTTCTTCAATCTCTTTCCTTGTTCCGATAATGTTTAGATCATCCACATACACCGAGATGATGCAAAAACCATTAAGGGATTTCTTAGTAAATACACAAGGAAAAGCCTCGTTATTTACGTATTCCTTCTTCAGGAGGAATTTGCTTAGTCGATTATACCACATACGACCTGACTGTTTTAAGCCATATAACGAGCGTTGCAACTTAGTGCTGAACATACTACGATGTTCGTTATTCCTCATTTGGGGAATAGTTAATCCATCAGGGATTTTCATATAGATGTTAGAATCTAATGATCCGTATAAATATGCGGTAATTATGTCCATTAAATGCGTTTAACTGCCAGGGATATATGGCGGAACTTTATAATATTAACAACAGGAGTATTTGTTTGATCACATCAAACTCAATAATGGGTCACTGCGAAAAACTCTTAAGCTGTTAATCTCGCTTTGTATCTCTCAACTTCATTTTGTTTCGTATTAATACCCATTTATATCCTTCAGGGATAAAATGTTTAGGGGGTATGTACGATAGAACAAAACAGTTTATTTTGCGAGTCTAGCTCTTCCATATTTGCTTCTTTCTATTGCATCTAATCAAATTTAGATACTGGTACCAGATTTTAGAAAGAGCAACTATGGGTACGAATATGTTTTCGACAACAGTGATATGTTTGTCTCCTGTGTTTATTTAAGATTCATGTAAACCAGATCTTGATCATTTCCCATTGATCTAGGTGTTCCGCAATCCTAGTATTTTGATTGCTATGTGCACGTGCTTTTTACTAGGATTTCTCGTCTTCAGGACGAATCTCTTCAGGAGATTTCATGAGTGACTGAATATATTATTAGCATTAATATACCATGGTTTTGTGTAAGGAGGTTCATTACGCTTCTGGCGTATAGGGGCATCCTTAACTATTCACAGTCACTTCATTTATAATCAGTAATGCATTTGATAATGCATCTGGCAGATTACTTGCTGATTATTGCAAGTTTATTTTCTTTTGAACTTTTGGTTCAAGTTTGACTAGTGCGTGGGCCTAAGTATTGAAGATCTTTTGTGTTCCACATAATTTCACGGCATTTATTAATTGTGGTATTTTTCTCTCCCCCTAAGGCCGGAAATAGATCTTCGTCGAATGTGCAGTCAGCGAAACGGGCTGTAAACTGATCCCCAGTTAAAGGCTCGAGGTATTTAAGTATTGTGAGAGATACAAAATTGATGTAAATACCGAGTTTCCTTTGTGGGCCCATAGATGTTCGCTTAGGTGGTGGTATTGGAACATACACTGCACAATCGAATGTTCGCAGATGGGAAATGTTAGGTTCATTTCCACGCACGAGTTGAATAGGGGAATATTCATGATATGCAGTTGGTCGGAATTGGATTAGTGATGATGCATATAAGATTGCATGCCCCCAACATGAAACAGGTAAGTTCGTTTTTTGTAGTAGTGATCTAGCGATTAATTTAAAACGTCTAATTAATGATTCAGCTAGACCATTTTGAGTATGAACATGAGGGACCGAATGCTCCACTTTGATTCCCAGTGCCATGCAAAAATCATCGAATGCCTTAGAGGTGAATTTATCGGCATTATCCATACGAATGGATTTAATAGGATGATCTGGGAATTGAGATCTCAACAGGATGATCTGTGCAATAAGCTTTGCAAAAGCAGTATTGCGAGTGGATAGCATCGTTACATAAGTCCACCGAGTGGATGCATCTATTAGGACCATAAAATACTTAAATGGTCCAGATGCTGGATGTATTGGTCCACAAATATCTCCTTGAATCAGTTCAAGGAATTTAGGAGATTCAGTTCTTACTTTACTACTAGAAGGACGAATTATGAGCTTACCCATTGTGCAAGCATCAGATATGTATTCATTAACAGAAGGGATTCTGTTGTGTGTTATGTTATGGCCAGATGAATTACATAGAATCCGACGCATCATGGATTGTTCTGGATGTTTTAACCGCTCATGCCATAATTTGAAAGAATTTGGATCATTAAATTTTAGATTAAGAGCTATATGGAGATTTGAGGGTCTGATGTATGTGTAATACAAGCCAGACGAGAAAGATGGAAGTTTTTCGACGATGTGTTTACGACAATTTAAATAGTGAGTCATTAACAGATATTCACTATTGTCCTCAGTATTTGTTTCAATGTGATAGTCATTCTGTCGAATGTCTTTGAAACTGAGGAGGGTACGCTTTGATTGTGGAAACAATAAAGCATTCTCGATTATTAATTCGGTACCCATAGGTAGAATGATCGAGGCTCTTCCGGAGCCAACGATTTGTATGTCGTCATCGGAAATAGTAGTGACACTTCCTTTTTTTTTCGGTTAATGTTTGGAAAAATTGTCTATCTTTTAAGATAGTATGTGTAGTAGCACTATCTACTAAGCACAATACATTAATCTCCATAAGCACGTAAGTGTATGTTTGGATACGTTTAGATATGAGGAATGCTAAGGAGAGCCAAGATTACAGACGCTGATTGATCAGCCGCACAAGGGATCACTTAGGTCCTACTTTATCAAGAACGTATTAAATTATGTAGTTAATAGTCATATGTGCACCCAAGAGGTCATCCTTTGTCTATGACAAAGCCTGCTTCGGGCAGGTCAGTGTGGTGTGTTTCACCGTGATGAGCCTTCCCATTTTTATCTTTTAGCATACGTTGATACGCCTCCACCAAATGTTTTGGTATACGACACGAGCGAGACCAATGGTCGTCGCATCCACACTTGTGACAGACTTGTTTGTTCTGTGCACGTGAGCTCGATAGTTGATCTTGAGGTGCATTCATTTCAGTTGCACTATATTGTGCATTGTTGCGACCTCGACCTCGTCCCCTACCACGGCCTCGACTTCGGGTCGATCCGCGTCCCCCACTCGCCTCATTTCCTTTTCCATATTTACGGCCTTTATAGTTCCTCCGAGTAGCATGTGCTTCAGGCACAGCTTGTGAGCCAACCGGTCTAGTATTGTGATGTTTCATCAACAATTGGTTGTGCTTTTCTGCAACTAAGAGTGCAGAAAATGAGCTCGGAGTGTGATTGATACTCTGTGGCCCTGTACTGCAGCTGGAGTACAAGATTAATAGCGTGGAAAGTGGAAAGAGTTACTATGCGATGTAGGGCGGAGTTGTACTCCGTTACAGACTTGAAGTTTTGGAAACGAAGTGTTATCCATTCATGTCTGGTTTCGGGGAGGATCACATTTTGTTGTTGTTGGAATCGACCCTGGAGGGATTTCCACAACGTCAATGGATCTTTTTCAGTGAGGTATTCGTTCTTAAGATCTTTGTGAAGATGATGTCTTAAGAAGATTAGAGCTTGTGCCATTTGGGCAGTTGTGGATTTAGATGGTTGTCTAGTTGTGTCGGTAAAGTCTTTATAGACAAAGTGAGTTTCAACGTTGAGAGCCCATGTCAAATAGTTATGGCAATCAAATGCCAATTTATTGAATTCACGTTTAGTGATGTTTGACATGATTTTGCTACAAAAATTAATAAATGGAAATTTATTGAAATTATTTGTTTGTAGCATTTAATAATTAAGGCTCAATCATAAAAATGCTAAGACAAAAATTAATAATTAATTATAGGGGGTATAAATATTTTTGGGTGTATGACTTTTATGAGACATTTATTAATGGGACTTTTAACCCAAAAATAATTATTGGATAAGGCCTTAAAAAAAATTTATGATTTGGGCTTCATAATACCATTATGAATTTTTATTAATGGGACATCGGACCCAAAAATAATTATTATGATCCAAATTAATTAGGATCAACTAAATAAAATGCCCAATAAAATAAAAAAATTGGCCCAAGTAAATGTTTTATTATTATTAATAAATAATAATTTTTTTTTTGTTTTAATGAAGGGCCCAGGATTAGGCGGCCAATTTAGGAAATTAAATAGGCCCAAAATGATAATAACATCGTGCCCAAATAATGCAGCCAATTTGGATTAAAAACCAGGCCCAAGTAATTAATAAAAGATGGCCCAGGGCCCAAATTGAATAAGGGTTTTCAGTTTCGGACGATTTGGTCAACAGATTTTGGAATCACCGATTTCTGCGGAGTCGTTCGCGAGAAAATCGGAATCAGGAGGGCCACGATGCCGTCGTTCACCGACGCATTTTCGGCGTCGTGGGGTCAAGAGACTCGCCAACGCGCCGTCGCCGTAAAGAGGCCGTTACCGTCACGGGGTCTCACGGCGTCGTCACCGGCATCTGTTATTGCGCCGGGGGCGCCATTGCCGTCACTCACGCAGTTGCTGTCACGCCTTTCAGGCGTCGTCGAGCTCAGGGGCCCGCCGGCGTCGCGCAGAGGCGTTGCGGCGAAGGGCCGTCGCGGTGGGTAGCAGCGCCGTTCGTGGCCGGCGTTGGCGCGTAGTCGCCGCTACGGGCGTGCAATCGCCGCCTTGCTGTTCGTCGTCGGCGTGGCGCGAGGCCGCGCTCACGCAGCCGCCATCGCGGTCGGCGCGGAGCAGGGGTCGCCGCCATAGATCGACGGTCGTCCGACAAGCTGCTTCAGGGGCTGTCCAATTTCCGGCGCGTTTTAGGACGGCAGAGCGTCGTCGCACCGGAGGGACGTAGGCGCCGTCAGATAGAGGCAGTCGCCGTTTCTGAAAAATAGGGGGCCGTCGCAGAGGCGGAGGCGCCGTCGCGCACAGAGGCGGATGCGCCGTCACGCTGCTGTCCATGCGTTGCGCACAGAGGCGGTAATGTCGCTGTCGCTTACCCGGCGTTGGTGCGCCGTTCGCCTTCGAGGCCTCTTCAGGGCCGACGGCGTCGTGGACACAGGTAGGTGTCGATTTTGGGTTATTTTCAGTTTTCTGAAAATATTGATTCAGATGTTGAATTTTCGATTTCACGAAAAACATGAACCATTGTTGCATTTCAGTATCAATTGAAAGCTTGAGTTTCTGAATTTCCGATTTGATTTCGAACGGAAAGCATATATTCTGGAATTGGGAGATTTGCTGCTAAAACCCAATTTCATAACCCAATTTGTGAACCAGAAAATGGTTTCTGGGTTTGAGTTCGAATAGTGAAAAAGGGATAAGAATCTGTTGTTTTGATTCAGTGATTTTGATTTTTGGCTTCCGGGTTTTGTTTGATAAAACAGAGCGTATATGAATACTCACGAATGTATACAAAAGCACATGCTAAATTTCAGATCATAAAAATAATCGAGCAGATCATGCGTGCATATGAATTTATAAATACATTAACTTAATTATCTACGAAATCATGATATTCATAAACATATAGTTATATTCATATGTGTAAACAATTGCACACAACTTTGCAATCTAACTCAGTATATCCTCACATAACCAAAAACATAGAAGCATATTCAGTATAAGAGCAATTTGTGAATAAAACAAAATTTCAGAGATCACCGACATTTCATATAAACAGATACATGAAAATACACAACAGACTGAAACCTAATCATGATATTTAAAAATAAATTTTCAGATTAATTTTAACCACGAAACTTACGATTTCAGCAATTTATAAAATTAATCCCGAATTTGATTTGGTCTCGAAGAACAGCTTGAGCAATCCTCTCGTGAATCCTTTCCTCGTAGAGACTCGTGCTGATAACGTGTTGTAATCTTGAGAGGAAAGCGTAAAGCAAAAGTAAAGACACAGTATTGATGACCCAGTTCGTCACAAAGTGACTACGTCTGGGGGCGACCAAGCCAGGAGATTATGCTAATATGAACTGCCGTTTACAATGATATGAATTACAGAATACATAGGAATGATAAGTATAAATAGAATACTTAACCCTAAGTCTTGTGGGCCTAAAGCCCACTGAATATATTCCTAATATTATATTCATTAATATAATAATATATTTACATATATTATAACAGTACCATCTATTATACTCTTGTAGTCTTCCTCTGTCATATTCAGCGGCCAGGCATCGCTGCCTCAACCGCCGCCTCCTCCCACGCCTGTGCGCTACATCAGACAGCCTCGCCTCCGCGCTGCCACACGCGACGCACCCCCTGCCGTCCACGGCCACGCCACGCTGTCAACTGAAGGTATAATTGAATCTGATTATATTTTATTAGGGTTTCAAAATTATTTTTTGCAAGTGTGGTCTCAACATTTTTTGCAAACGGTTTGCGATTTTGTGACTAAAAATTAGGCGAATGGACAAAAAATAACAAAATTAGATTCGGATACGATGGTTTAAAGTTGAGTATTCAGTCGCTACAGTAGAAAGTGCAAGTCACGATTTTAATGTTGAGCGAGTTACTGTTCACTCGCCAGCAAAAACATGGATCAATTACTGTTGCTTTTATATATTTATAGATTATAAATGGGATGATAGATTGGTTCTTGCGGGTGGGCTTCTAGATCTATTTTAGGATCATTGGTGAGACTCTTGTTAGTGATTAGTGTAGGGGGTATCTAAACGAGCAATTGATAGATTTTAAATCTTATATGTTTCCATTACAGATGTGGTTCTTGTGATGTTGAATGGAAAAGTAAATTCATGAAATTAACCATGTATGAGTTTAAACTAACTGCAAGAATGGAAAGAGGTCTATTTTTTTTTTTAATGAAATTAATCTATACAGGGTTGAAATCAATATCTTATTTCAGGATCATCTATAGAGACTGTTACACTTATCATTCTTCTGTAACAGATGATTGACGATCAGGATTTGGGCTTCTTTGCCAACTTTCTTGGTATCTTTATATTTGTACTGGTGATTGCTTATCATTACGTAATGGCTGACCCAAAATATGAGGGCAACTCAAGAGTTATTCTAAGTATTAATACATAGACTACAATTGTCATGTAAGGGTTGGGAGAAGTTCAATGAAGATACATCTGATCTGATGTAGTATGACATTTTCTGAGACGATTAATTAGAATTACTGTTAATCCGTGGATAATCATTTTTAAATGGGAAAGTTGAGAAAGAACTGTCCTCATTGCATTGAATTACATTTTTTTTTGTTCTACAGTGCGGGGTGTAGTGTTTGTTTCTGGAAAAATCAAATTATATTTTAAATTAAACTAAAATTAAAGTGCATACTATGCACCCAAGTGCATATTAGAATTTGCGATTATAGTTTTGTGGGATGTGTGTTCTCTTTGATGCCTCCTTAACTAAAGAAACAACACTTTGAAAGAAAAAAAATAGTACGGCAAACTATTATTTGAAAATAGTTTATGAAAAAAAATTCATGAAACAGTTTTACAAAATCAAATTTTGATTAGGAGTATCAAAAATTTCACTAAAAAGTATAAAAATTTAGGTCAATAATATTATATTATAATTATTATAGATTTTATACATAGTGGTATTATGTGAATAATACTCATGGTAATAATTTTGTGCACATCATATTTCATTTCACGCAATAGTACACATTGTGGAGTGTAGTGTTCTTTCATATACTGTATAGTGTTAATTCATATATAATATAATTTTAATTCATTTACTATGACATACTACGTATTATATTAATTCATATATATTATATAATATTAAATTATATACATTATAATGTTAACTATTATATTATTTATTTCTATAATAATTTAATTCCAAAAACTTAAAATAAATCATTATTTTTTATAAAATTTACCGTGTCTATCATTCACATAATAAATATAAGGGTGAGACTATTCATACCCCAATTACTAAACGTACTCCATTTAAAATGAAAAATTAATCTAAAATATTAAACATACTCAATATTTTACTGTTATATCTTTTTTTTTTTTTCATTTTTGACTAAGTCTTCATCTCTCTCAAATTATATTAATGTTTCAAAATTGAAAATCAATTTTTCTGCTATAAGAATTGAAGCTTCTGTTGTCATT
This sequence comes from Prunella vulgaris, assembly GCA_026898435.1. NCBI lineage: Eukaryota > Viridiplantae > Streptophyta > Magnoliopsida > Lamiales > Lamiaceae > Prunella > Prunella vulgaris. The sequence continues at coordinate 2,214,611 of JAPKLY010000001.1, forward strand.
TTCTCGGCTGCAACCGAACAAGATTTTAGAATAATTTAACTAGACGAAAATCCACGATGATAACAAAGGCATGATATGTTCTCGTTCAAGAATTTTGTGATTCAAGATATGTTTAGGAATTTTGATTTGGAGGAGTTCTTCACTTCATTAAAGTAGATTTAAATCTTCTTCTTTTTCATGTTTTCTACAAATTATTTATATGTTTTTGGGAATATAGTGGAAGGATCATGTAATTTAATTTACGTAAATGACGAAGTTGCTTTTTTTCTTTTTGCATTAACATGATTTGAGGTGGAAGAAGACTTAATAAAAAATAGGAAAATGTATAATAATAATGAACGAGTGTATATTTAGTATTTTAAATTAATTATTTATTGTAAATGAGGTATGTTTAAGCAATTGGGGTATGTTTAGATTAATTTGGGGTATATATAATCGTACTTTAAGGGTGTGTTTTGTTTGCACGACTAAATAGTCAATCCCGCCAAACACATAATTATTCATGCAATTTTTCGGGATTAACTATTTAGTCCCGCAGACAAAACACACCCCTGTAAGTCTATGCCCAAACAGAAGCTCATAAATAAGAGGGAAAATGCGGCGGCAGAAATAGTTTTGATAGTATAGCAGCAAAAAAGTATGAAGCCGATGGACATCTGTCTCAGAAGAAGCCCCCCTTCTGTCGACACGTTAGTCCTCATATTACTATACACCTCTCACACCTCTGATTCTGTACCGCCTCACCGCACCCTGCTTCAATCCCCTCTAATGGTTAGTATTCAGCTCAATACCCTCTAATTCTCATCAACAAAATATATATTATTAAGTCAATGCTCATATCACTTTGCTATATGAATTTGGATTTATTAGAAAGTAAATGTGTTCTTCAAATTAAAATGTTCATTTGGTTTATATCTTTGTCAAAGTTAAGCATGGATAGGAACACCGTTGATGCATAAACTCTTTGTCTCTAATTCCGCTTTAGGTTGTGAAAGAGGATGATGAATTTGTTCCTCAGTGTTTTATCTCAGATTTAATGTGGGATTTGATATCTGTTTAACTGCACAATCATCATGTACACTCTAAAACTTGTGAATTTGTATAAAAAGTTCTGTAATATGATGAATGCTCAGGACAGTAGCGCCAGGAACCATAGCAAATGCTCCCGAATATTCGACCCCGGTTCGTTGCTCAGAGTGTTGGATACAGACTTCTTATCTGATGCCAAGGTGTCAATCCCAATTCCATCCATAATTACAGGAGGTTCTGTTTGATGGGATGCTAATTTTATAAGTTGTGGTTTCTTTCTATTGCCTTTTAGGTTCAAGAGATTAAAAAGGGTGCTGAGGAGCAGAATGTGCCTATTATTAAATCTAATAGAAAATTAGTGGCCTCAGTTAATGGAGGATTGGAAAATCCTTCTTGTTTGGTTTTTAGTCCTGCATTAAGCCATCATCATTCCCACGACCCCCCTAAAAGATTTAATTATCCTCCTCTATCTGGTGTAGAAAGACCAAAGACTGATGAAGATATTTCATATATGAGTGTAAGTTTCTGGTTTAAAATCAAGATAATTCTGCATACTATCCAGCATTTTTTTTATCTTTTTTTTATTTTGAGCATATTCTTGAACTGGGGCAACTGATTAAGTCTAAACAAATAACATCTGAGGAGCTTGCTCTGATATTTTTGAACCGATTGAAAAGGTGCTGGCAGAGATACTGTCAATGGTATATGGAATCTAATCTAAGTCTGTTATTTGATTTTATTAATCCATCGGCATTCAGGTATGGTCCTGTTCTTGAATCTGTAATCACGATAACAGAAGAATTAGCATACGAGCAAGCAAGACGTGCTGATGAATTGCTTGAACAAGGCACTTATCTTGGTGGGTGATTCCTCATTTTTTTCCACCTCATGAGTAAACTAACATGATAAGTGCAGTGCATTATGTAATTAATTGATTACAAAATGATGAAATGACAGGTCTTGTAAATCATCATGCATAAATCAGCACAATATGTTAATGTGTATGATTCTTTTTTTTTTTTTTTGATGAAAAGGAACATGGTATGCCATTTTATTCTTAATGTTTTGAATCTTTTCAATGACAACTGAAATACAATGTTTATATAATTCGTCCTATAGTGAAGCTACAACCTTGTCGAATGTTTCCAAATCTCAATCTACCATTTGTATGGATCCAAAGAATTGTTAGAACTACTCCTATGTGTATAACAGCATGCTAGAGATTCATCTTTTAGTGTTTAAACTTTAGAATATGGACACTTGTGGTGAAGATTTGCTCGGATTTCTCGTGCATATACATTATGTCCGTGAAAATTGGTATTATTCAGCTACATGTGAAAGCATTGTTGAAGAACTCATTAAATGTCTTAACTGAACTATAAATGTTCTCACACATGTGCTTATAGAAAACTTGAAAGAAGACTTGTGTTTGTGACTTTAATTTAGGTCCACTCCATGGGATTCCATATGGTTTGAAGGATATAATTGCCGTACCCCATTACAAGACGACATGGGGTTCTAAATCTTTCAAGAATCAAGTTCTTGACATTGAAGCATGGGTTTATAAAAGGTATTTGTCTGCATACTTAGCACATGTGCAGCAAAAATCCTGTTCTTGACGTTGATGATAATATTTCCAGGCTAAAATCATCTGGGACAGTTCTTCTTGCAAAGCTTGTCACCGGATCACTGGCATATGATGATATTTGGTTTGGAGGTAGAACTAGGAATCCTTGGAATCTTGAGGAATACTCCACTGGTTCGTCGGCTGGACCAGCTGCCTCCACCTCAGCTGGTATCCGAGGCCAGGATCCGCACGATCTTTCATCCAGAAACATCCCCTTTTCTGATCCATTTGCTGTTGATATCACAAAGCTGACTGTAGGATACCTTGAGGATGCTGAGATGGATGTAAGCCAACTAGTTTTGTGTAGCTTTAGAATTGTATAAGCGTATGTTTGGATTGAGGGACCTTATATCCATGTCAAAATCCAAACCGATAGTTTTTTTTTATTTCATTCTCAAATTCTGCAATCTATGTAATGCCAACTGTAGCTGGTTGAAAAGCTTCAGTCAAAAGGTGTCAATATGGTTCCCTTCAAGCTGAAGTACAGTGTTGATTCTGCTCAAGGCATATTAAACTTCACAATGGATGTTGATATGCTGGCTCACTTTGATGAGTGGCAACGATCTGGCCAGGATGATGACTTCGAAGCTCAAGATCAATGGCCTGTTGAACTTCGTCGAGCCCGTGTCATACCTGCAGTAGATTATGTTCAAGTATGTCCAACTTCAACTGTTTTATCTTTTGGTGCCTGTGTGGAAGTTTCCATTAAATTGTGGGCTTACTTGGAACTGAGTTTAACTGGCAATTGAGAACTAAAATATAAGGAACACTAATAGTTAATGACTATCTGCTTTGACAGAGACCAAATGTGTAAGTAAGATCACAACTAGGCTTCTCATGAGAGTACAACTTAATTTGGAGTCTCTAAACACCACATCATACAAATTAAAGTTAATCAGGTGGGCCCGAAGACGGGTTTCCCACAGAGATGAAGTTTTATATCATTTAATCCCTTACTCATGTTCTCATCCTCATTCTACTTATAACACTGCCTATAAGAAAGACTAGCTTGAAGCATGTGACTTGAACCTAATTTTGGCTGGTTAAAGTAACTATTTAAGGACAATATGCATTAAATTGGATTTTGTGCATGAATTTGACTTGTGATGCGCTTCTTAATTTTAATTAATTATTGTTTAGGATTTTATTTTAAGTTAAGCTCGTGGGTTAAGTTTCTTAGGGCGTAAGTTGGGTCAGGATTATCGAGTCTTTTATATCGTTTTTGTGTCTTTTGAGTTGGAGAAGTTGGATTCTGCTGTTTAGGCTTGGGACAGAATAAATTCTGTAGGATTAGGACGGGGTATTCCCGACGGAAATCTATATTTTTCTTAGTTTAATTCTCTCTGTGTAAATCATCTCTTAACTCTTGACAACTTGTCAATTGATAGGATTTGAATTTATCTTCAAATTTACCTTTTCCATAATGAGTTACGTAGTAAAATGAAGAGTTGTTGACAGGCACAAAGAGCAAGAGGAAAACTAATGCGCGAAGTGAGTGAGAGTTTTGAAGTTGACGCATTTGTCGGGAATGCTACAGATTGGGAAAGGGTTTGTGTTGGCAATCTTGTTGGTATGCCTGTAATTGTCATACCAACAGGATTTAAGCAAATTTCTGGTGCTCCTACAAAAAATACTCTAAGGAGAACTACAATCACCACAGGTGTTTATGCTCCACCTGGGAATGATCACATTGTAAGATTTCTTTTTTTTACTTGACTCGTTTCTTTTACGTTATTCTCTTAAAAAATTCATGAGCCTCCGGATCTAACTACCATAATAATATTATTTGGAGTTTTGTCAATCCGAGATTTGGAAGTTTCCGATCTTGAATCCTATTCGGGACCTAAAACATAATAACTAATCAATTTAGGACTCACATTTTAAAACCATGTTTGGCAATTTGCAATTCTAGTTATCTAACTACAGCTTTATAAATCATAATAAAAGATAAAATAAAAAATTCCCTCCATCCCTAAGTCAATTTCCATTTGACTTTGGCATTGACTTTAATGTAGGAGTTATGTATTAGTACTTTTAGTGACAAAGTAAGGATTACAGAGTTTTTTGAACTTTATAATGAAGTAGAGTGAAGTAATGACATGTAATATTGAGATGTTTTGAGGGTATAGTTTAAAACTTTAGAAATCTAATAAGGTACCGACCTTTTTGACAAATGAAAAATCTAGTTAGGGACGGAGGGAGTTAAAGCCAACAACGTTGCAATATTCTTTTTTAAGTGTCATTAGTTACTTATTTCATCAGTTGATTATTTATGAGTGTCGTTGCTGTAATTTTAGGCATTGGCATTGGCAATGGCTTATCGGTCGATGACGGAGCATCATAGGCAGCGTCCGCCTATTGATGAGCTGGGACCCGACGATTCGATCCCAAATCCACCCACGCGAATTATACCTCCTAGACAATTAGGTAAGGTATGACTGATGTTCAACTTCTACTTCTCATGTGAAGGATAGTTTCTTATGATCTTATTTGTACTTTTATTTTTTTGTAATATGCTGATCAAAAATATGTTTTGCCAATTAAAGATGTTCTTTAGTTGAACTTTTTTGTATTTGGTGGACACGGACCTGGTAAATCCTTTCATGTTCTCTGTAGTCTGCATTGGTGTGACATCTATTATTGTTGGGTGTTTAGTTTGCCTTAGGATGGAGCTATTTGAAATTTAAAAAAATTAAAAATGAATAAATTTGAGAATCTATATATAATTTTGCGAAGTATTTAAAATTTCTCAAATTTAAATTGAGTAATTCTTTTGAGCACCAGTTACACCATGCAACTCAAGTGTATTTTTAAAAAGTTACATCATTTATTACTGAAAAGTTACACTATGAAGGATACACTTTTCAGTAATAACATGTGTAACTTTTCAGTAGTATTTTGTGTAACTTTTAAAACATGAACTTGAGTTGCACGGTGTAACTAATGCATACAAGACTAATCCATTTAAATTAGAGTAAGTCTCTTGTGCACTAGGTGCACCGTGCAATTCAAGTGTATTTTTGAAAAGTTACACAACTTATTACTGAAAAGTTACACAAATTATAACTGAAAAGTTACACCATTAAAGATTCACTTTTCAATAATAACATGTGTGACTTTTCAGTAGTATTTTGTGTAACTTTTTAAAAATGAACTAGAGTTGCATGGTGCACTTGGTGCATACAAGACTAAGACTTTAAATTATAATTAAAGCTAAGTAATTGAATTTTATTAATTTAAATATTTTATACAAACTTTATTTCTCCATTGGAATGAATTTAATACAGAGTCCCATATTTCTCCATTCAAGTATAATCGTAAACTTTATTTATTCAAAGATATGGTTTCATTTGCTTGGGGACTCCAAATGCTGGATTTTTTTTTTAAAGAATGTTTTTTTTTTTTTGAAAGAATATTTTTTTAAAGAATAGATGCATGACATTGTATCCATTCAAGTATTATCGTAAACTTTATTTATTCAAAGATATGATTTCATTTGCTTGGAGGACTCAAAATACTGGATTTTATTTTATTTTTTAAGAATAGATGCATGACATTGTATTATATGTATTATATATATAATATGTATATGTATATGTATACAAATTGCACTTTGAGTAGTTTTGACCTCTCATATTTATCATAATTCGATTATATTGATATCATATTATAGTGGGTTAGTTTACCTGGCTACCAGGCTCCTCACTTAAGTGAGTGATCTGTGTTCATTCCCTCTGGGAATGAATTAGGAGGGAGATATAAGGTTGGACTTGGAGATATGGAGTGTAAGGAGACTTGGTGAAATAACATAATTACTAACAACTAACATTTACCGATAAAGAAAAAAAATTATATATGACAGTTTCATAACAGATTTGCTCTTTTTTTCCTAAATAGGTTGGTTTCAAAAGTTTTTTTTGCCCTAAATGGATTGACAAATCAGTTGGCAACTATTTTACCAAAATTTTATGGCGAAAAAAAGTAGGACTAACAATATTTGGCATATCAAATTTGAAAAAATAAGTAGTTTTTTCATAAAATATTATATGGAGTAAGTTATATCAATTTATAATTATATGATATTTTTAAAATAAAGTACAAAAAGTTACATTTTAGAAACTAAAAAATCTTCATTTTGAAGTGATGTATCGAAAGTTTAACTAAATGCGACTGTATGGAATGGAAACACAAGTCACGATAGTATTGATCGATGACGGGATAGAAATATTTTTAGTTTTATAATTTTTTATATTTTTTGAATTAATTAAAAAATAAATAAATGCATGAATTTAGTATTATTTTTAATTTACATTTCTAAAAAGTACTATGCACAGATTTAATTCCATTTTCTTTGAATTATATAATTCATGTCCCAATTTTCAGTAAAATCTTTCAAAAGTTTTCAAATATTTCATCTTATAATTCACCAAATTATCTAATTTTTATTATACTTTTGTTAGAAAAATACAATCAACGGTGTATGCTATCATAATTTTACACGTATCGGTAAAATTGGGAGAAAACCAACCATAACATTGAGTCACTCAATTTTTCTAAACGAAATCACATAATTTTCTAGTCATAAATTGTAGTCGAATTTAAAAAAATTCATATACGAAAAATGACGTGAACTTAAATACAAGAAAAAAATATATTAAGAACAAGTTCAGTGTTTATTAATTTTTTTTTTTGTGTAATTAGGAGTTTTAAAGAAGATTATTTCAAATAGTTATTAACGTGAAATATTATAATAGTTCGAGTTTTAAAATTATTTCAAAATTATTCTTGTTAACGCATTAGTATTTTCGCCTGACAGAATATCTGTCACATGTCTGATGCATGGTAGAAAATGTCAAAATGATGTTACTTTTCATTTATACAAAATTTGACCATAAATTGTACAGTTTTTTTTTTTAAAAATTACATTTATATCATATTTTCTTGTAACATACGATCCCGTGCCACCTTCGCACTTGAAAATATATTTTATACTAAAAAAAATTAATAAAATATAATATTTATTATTTAATTTTATACTCACATACTATTTTTTTTTAATTTTTTTGGAATCAATTTAGAAATTACGTCCCAAAAGTCGAGTCTTTCTTTAACATATATTCGCAAATATAAAATATTTATGTATATAAGAGAGAAAATTAGTTGAGACTTGAGAGAGAGAGAAATAATGGACAGATCAGAGAGAAAGAGGAAGAGGGAGGAGAAGGTGGAGTCTTGCAGGGACGATGATCAGCTGAAAGGTAAAGAAGAGGTGGCGGCAGAGGTGGCTGCTCCGCCACCGACGGAGGAAGAGGTGGAGGAATTCTTTGCAATCTTGAGAAGGATGCGAATCGCCGTCGACTACTTTGAGAAGCAAGGCATTAACAGTAAGGGTGGCCGCGATGAGACGCCGGCGGTGGAGGAAGCTGCTGACGGCGGCGGGAGAAGGGTCGGATTGGATCTCAACGCCGTGCCGGAAGCTGAAAGTAGTTTAATACTCCCTCCGTCCCGGAAGACATTGCAGTGTCTTTTGGGCACGCGGTTTAAGAAAAATGTATAATAAGTACTCCCTCCGTCCATGAAAATTGGACCATTTTTGTTGTGCACGGTTATTAAGAAAAAAGTAGATGTGATGTGTAAAAGTGAGAGTATTAGTATTAAAAAATATTTGTTTATTGAAAAAGTATTTGATGTGATGTGTAAAAGTGAATATATATGTATTTAAAATGAAAATAATGATTGTAATATTTCTATTTTAGGTAAGTGGACTATTTATTGTGGACAGCCGTTTAAGGCAACGTGGACCATTTATCGTGGACGGAGGGAGTATATTTTTATGAATATTATATGTGTGTTGTGAGAGTAGAATTTAATAAATGCTTTTCACTTTTAGGCATGCAAATTTTTTGTGGGACATATCAAAATAGAAAATATGCAATGTCTTTTGGGACGGAGGGATTATAATAATAATTGTACAAACACCATCACATTGATTTATGTCACCTACTTTAAATTTTAATAATGTTGTCGTCTTTTTTTTTTTTCATTTTTAACTTAAATAATTATAATAAATTTTGAATATCAACCTTTACAACAATTGAAGGAATTTCAGAGCAATTTCCATAATATTTCTTAGCAATGAACAACTAATTTTATGCTCCATAACTCAATTTGAGAAATAAGTGTTACTCCCTCCGTTCTTTTATAAATTGCTCGTTAGTTTTGGGCATACAAATTAAGATAAAAGTGAAAAGTATAAGTGATGTGATGGAAAAAATGAAAAAGTTTAAGTGATGTGATGGAGAAAAATAAAAAAGTAATTAAAATAGTATAAAAAGTATTGAAAATAATAATAAAGAAATGAATAGTAATATTTAAAAAAAGTAAAAAGGCAATGAGCAACATATAGTAGAACAGACAAAAATGACAACATGAACAACTTATAGTGGGACGGATGAATTAGTTTTTACCACCAATATATCAAGACTGCACCCTTCCTTTGATGTCGTATTGGAATTTGTTGACATTCTTTTTCTTTTCTTTAAATACAACTCATTTTATTTATCCCATAACTAACTAATATTGTTAACAATATAATAAAAGCTTTAATAAAATTGTGTTATGAGATAAGACTATACAAAATTAATACTCCCTCCGTCCCATAATTGTTTTTTTTTTTTTTTTCGTCCGTCCCACAATTATTTTCACACCCTATAAATATAAACTATTATTTTAATTTTATCCTCACAATCCAACTAATCACATTATTTTAATAATATAACTTTACACAACACTCTACTTTTCTTAAAAGTTGTGCCATCCCAGAGGTGAAAACACCTCTAGGACGGAGGAAGTACTCATTTTCTATTAAAATGATACTCCCTCCGTCCCATAATTGTTTTCACACTTTCCTTTTTCGTCCGTCCCACAATTATTTTCACACCCTATAAATGGAAACTATTACTTTAACTTTATCATCACAATCCAACCAATCTCATTATTTTAATAATATAATTTTACACAACACTCTATTTTTCTTAAAAGTTGTGTCATCCCAGAGGTGAAAACACCTTTGGGACGGAGGGAGTAATAAATTATATTTTTTCCGTCCCAAACCAATTTGCACACTTTCCATTTTGAATTGTCTCAACCAATTTGCACACTATTTAAAAGGGAAACATCGACGTGCACATTTACAAAACTTTTCACACACTTATTCATACACTACTACTTTATTTAAAAAAATATTTTTTTCTTAAACAGCATGACATCCGAATAAAAATATTGAATATGCGTTAATGGTCTTTTCTTCATTTAAAGCCATGTTCTGATTACCTCTTTTTTTGGTAATAAATTAAAGTATGTCTGATGTCTGTAGAATTTTCCATCTTTCCTATAGTGGCAAGAATGAAGAAAGCGACCATTTTGGCTTATTTACTTAACACAAACGAAAATTCAAAAGAAAAGACAAATGGGAGCTAGAATTAGAAATTAAAGGAAAATTTGGCAAAATGAGACTTTTAAAATTGCATTTTGAAAAATATTATTTAATTTTTATTATTTTTTTTGTAAAAATATCACTGAAAAGATCGCACAAGAGTCATGCGAAGTTTACAGAAGAGTCGTGGGAGGATCGAACAGGATCGCGCCGGAATATTTTTATAAAAATAAATAAATTGAGTGATATTTTTTAAATACAATTGTCAAAACATTTTTCCTAATTTCCCAAAATTAAATTATTAGGCGAGATAAAGGAAATTGTGTTATATACTCCCTCTGTTCAACGTGAATTTGCACACTTTCTTTATTTGAATATTTTATACAAATTTACACACTATTAAAAAAAATGTTAATTTACATACACAATTACATATATATTTATATATCACTATTTTATTTAAATAATAATTTTTTTAGAAAAAAATATAAAATTTCAGTAATGTATACTTATCTGGGACAAATGGAGCATAAAAAAATGGAAAATTTTAGTGACTATATAAAATTATTAGCACCATTACTTTTATTATATGTATGAGATTTTCTTTATAATGCATGACGTCAAATGATTTGCTCATGGTTTTAGGCGCAACTTGCATTTAAAGAATCAATGATTCATGGTTTCCATGAGATTATGATTTTATAATAATATTGATTTATGTATAAAAAGAGAAAGTTTTATGGTTCACTTGTTTATTGGTTCAAAAAATTCACTATATTTATAAATTAGTTTAAAAAATTTACACAATAGTTTTTTTTTTTTTGCACAGAAGCGTTTTTTTTATAGGACCAATATGTATTTTTTGTCAATTTGTTGAACCATTTTGTATTTTTCCCAAGTTTTGTTTGAGATAATTCTCTTTAAACCTCATTTTATTTTAATATATGATTTGGATAGGATTATAAACTCATCAATCATATAATATAAATTCAAATGATATTTCTCATTCTGAAAGAAAATGATAGTGTTTGAGAATATAGTGTAGTTTGCTCTAATTAATTCTTAAAGAGTGATTACTAGAATTGTTCATGAAGATGATATTTGAAAATATATGTGAAATTCATCAATTTTGATAGATTTGGTTTTAAGGATGGACATCAAGAGACTTGTCCAACTAGGTCTGGGACCATACTCCAGTCTGTTCTTGTTGGTTCCCAAAAAAGAACCCAGTTGACAATTTGTGTTGACTACCGCAAGTTGAATAAGCAAAATTCAATTTCTATCATGGTTCACCTTATCACCAGATTCATGTGGCTCAGCACCTTTGAGAAAACATTCTCTCACACTCCCTTAATAAAAATGACTGTGTTTGAGATGGCCTCAATCAAATTCCACCTTTGAGGGTAGTTGTTTGATATCCATACTATCTTTTCAGCTTGATGAACTGTATAGAAATTTGTCATAAAAGTTAACTATTAGTTAAAATACACTTTTATTGTGACTTCAAGCTTAGTACCAATTGGTTGATCAAGATAACAAAAGTGGCTTCCATTCTGAGATCACTTTCAACCAAGAAAAGTGGTTGTTTAGAAGAATCATCATATGGTCTTGAAAAACCTAATTATACGCTCACTAATATAAAACATTTACAAGTCAGCTGAAAATGAATTGTGGATTTATTTACACATGAATTATCATGAAATGCATAATTTGTATCATGCCACCTCTTCATTGAATGGGACATACAGAGATTCAGTGGTTAATTTCCTGCATGATATGTTTGAAGCTTTTTTGAGTAGGGAAAGTCTCAAGTCATGAAAAAGGAACAGAATGCTCATACTAGTGCAAGAGCTGTGATATATAATTTGAAATTCATGTACTCTTAAATTCATTCGTTTTTCAATTTCTTAGAGATTTCGAAAAAATGTCACTGCTATGATTTCATGACACACACACGAGAAATATGGATCACTTGGATAGTGTGCTTTCAAATGTTTCTAAACTTCATATAGATAAGATCAAAGTATGTGGTTCTTAAAAAGAAAAAAGGTAAATAAATTAGAATATTTCACATGTTGTCATATTATTCTTTAACACATTGTTTTAAACTTTTTTGCATGGATCTTATGAGTTAAATGAAAACTGAGAGTACATATGATAAAAGAGTCGATGATTATTTTAGACATACTTGGAATTGAATTTCTCAGAGAAAATTTTGATATTTTTTCTTCCTTTAAAATTCTTTACAAAAGATTCAAGAATATTATCAATTCAAAGGTTAGTAGGGCCTGACTATGGTAGAAATTTTAAAATAATGCTTTTACCGATTATTGTAAAGATAAATGTATTATTTAATTTTTTCATCACAATAAAATGATTTTACCAATTATTTTAAAGATAAATGTATTATTTAATTTTTTCACCACAATAAAATAATATTACTAAAGAAAAAAAAAAATAGAACTCTACAAGAAATTATTTAGAGTTGTGAACTAAAACATTGAACACTGATTTATATAAAAATTTGAATAACAAAAAGTATTTTCAAATTTTTGGCTGTGGTATAGTCTAAACACCTAGTATATAGAAATAGAATAACAAAAGGTATGTTTCAATATTTTAGAAATCTAAAATAGTAGTTATATGATATCTAAAATAGTAGTTATATGATGGTTGTATAAAAGGACGAGATAATTTCATATATAATCATGTAATTTTGCCCGAATCAAGATTCAATCATTTTTTTTATAAGTATAAGTCATATGAGTAAGTATCTTGTGCACCAATTACACCGTACAATTCAAGTTCATTTTTAAAAAATTGCACAATTTATTACTGAAAAGTTATACAAATTATTACTGAAAAGTTACACCATTAAAATACACTTTTCAGTAATAACATATGTAATTTTTCAATTATATTTTGTGTAACTTTTTAAAAATAAACTTGAGTTGCACGGTATAACTGGTCTAGTCGTAATTCAAATTTTGACCGGAAAAGATGCTGAAAAATAATTGAAACCCTATATTATTTTATTTATTTATAGCATACAAAATGGCACAAAAAATGTAGTATCTGTTAAAGGAAATTACATTTATGTGCCTTCATCAAAAGTATTTACTAGAAGGATAGTTTAGTCATTTCATTATGTATCACATATTATGTAAACCCTAATTTGTAACCTATATAAATGGATCTCATTCATGAGATATAGTGGAAAATCTCCTGGCTTGGTACGCCCCCAGATGTAACCTTTCAGGTGAACTGGGTCAACAAATTCTGTGTTCTTCGTTTTACTTTTTCGATTATCCTTAAACACGTTATCAGCACGAGTGTTCTACCGATTAAAATTTAGAATGGAAAAGAAAATGATTTTGACCTCTAGGGTTTTGGTCATCCAGTCAATTTCCACCGATGCTGTATAGTCGCCGGTCTAATTTGATTGTCGCGATTACTCTCGCACCTCTGAACCCTAAACCTGATTGCTGCACAACCGTTCGCTAGCGGCGTCCATTTCGCCTTCGCTGTTCCTCTTCTTTGTAAACCAGTATCGCCGAAATTGCTCCGCCCAGGTGCCGCCATCACGACCACGCCGATGCTTGCATCACCCACTACCGTCACAAATCAGGGCGCCCCTGATTTCATCATGATCGATTGTCCGGCTGGAATCGACGCCAGATTTATCACCGTCATCGCGTCGCTCAACCTAAGTGCCGCCATTACCTTATCGCCAATTTGGGGAGAGTAGCAGTTTCCCGGCGACGTCAATTGCAGAGATATGCCGACGGTTGAGGCGCTTGACTGGTGCAACGGCTTCCTCTGGATTTCCGGCGATGGTGTCTGTGTGTAAATTGCAGCGGAGGCTTGCTGTTGGCATTTTCAGGCGAATTCCGCCAGCGCGCGGGGGAATCGGACGGAGGCTGAGCAGACGGTGGAGCGACGGTGTTGCACTGGGCGACTGAGACGGCGAGTCGGGAAGACTTGAGACCGTACTGAGCAGTGGATCGAAGCCCAGACGACGACCGGTGCTGGGCGGACTGGGCCGCTGCATATACGTTTGTATTGAGAACAAGTGTTGGCGAGTCCCTCGTAAAGCCGACTCCGATTGAGTCAACCTTCACTGAGTTAACCCCAACATTGCTCAGAAACAAAGCGCCCATCCTCTCTCCATGGTGGAGGTAAACTTACGTCCTACTTATATTTACTCAGTTTCCAGAATATTATGACATGCTCTGTTGCTAATATGTGGGATATAAATTTGAGTTTATCAAATCAAATGGTAATTCCATAAGCATTATGCTAGACAAGTCGACAAAGGGTCATAGTGGCAAGTTTAAACCGGCCTGCTCTAATAGATGTTTTATTCAAGTTGCTACCAAATGTTTTATTCACTCACATAAGTCACAAATATTTAATCTGGTACTGAAGCATTTGAGACTATACAACATGGTTTATTTTGGAGTTTATACCGCTGGCGGACGCTGCTCGATAAAGAAACTTAACTCCTTTTAAATTTTAGCAATTAAAACTGTATGCCACAGTATAGGCTTGATATTATTTATTGTAAAAATTAGTTTTTTTTTGTTTTTTTATGAAGATACATATGGTATGCATGTTAATTACTGCAAAATATTTATTTGTATCAATACTTTTTCATTATTAAAAATTTTCATGATAAAGAAAATTCTTGGAATATAATTATGAATTACAAATCAATGTAATGTATTTTCACAAAGCATCGATAAATATGTGACTTATAGTCTCAAAATCTAATTTAAATGAATACATTCTTGAATTTTTTTTATTATATATTGCTATGTTTGCATATTAAATAAATATCATTCCTTGTGCTATAATAAATGGTTGAACGTACTCGACCCGATTATACTATATTGGACTCAAAAGAAACTGAGTACAATTCTTGTATTTTCAAAATCAATCATCCACAGGTATCAAAGACAAAGCGTTGTCTGTTATGATCAAATTTGCTCTATATTACACAAAGAACAGTGTGGGGCCTTAAATGAACATTTTATTTCCAAAAGTTCTAGTCCAGTGAAATGAAATTCATTTACTTGACTACAAAAATGGTCAATGATTTAAATAATCATATATTGCTCCTTGAAATATATTTTATTTTCTGTTGAAAGAAAACGACAAGAAAATGATATAATAAAAAAAGGGGGAGGGACTCTCTTTATTTTCATACTTCAGTTAATTAATACACTGCAAGTAGCTGAGATGTATGATACAAATATTTTTAAGCCTATTCGAGGCTAATTTTGATTAATAGAACAATGCAAGAACCCAAAAGAAAATGAGACATGACTTAATATTCCATACAAAAATGAGAATAATACACCACGTGTAGCAGTGGTGTACTAAATCAAATTGTAATGCAAGCACACTATAGCAAACAACTATAATAAATTTTAATGGCAACATGGACTTTGCTAATGAATTTTTTTTCATACTTCAAGAGTGTAGAAAAGGCATAATTCCTTGTTTATTTGAAATACTCGTTTTGGTCTTAAAGTTATTTAGACTATTGATGAATTTTGAGTTGGATTTTGATACGAGATTTTATTTTTATTAATGTTGGTTCATTATATTTTATTTAAAACTACTCAATTTATTCAGTATACATGGTACGAATATAACATTTTCACGATGTAAAGTGATGCATTTACGAAATAAAAGAAAATATTAAGTGAAAAGTAAATCATTTTACTCAAAATGAAAAGTAGATCATTTTATTCAAATTGAAAAGTAAATCATTTTGTTCAAATTGAAACTCAAAAGGATATGAGACTTCTAAAAAGAACAAGGAACAATGTCTAATGAGACAATTGTTGAAAAAAAGGCTCCATATACATCAAGAGCTAATCGAACCATGTAAAATTTTAAAAAAAAATTGTGTCAACGTTATTTATAAATACACTGTGAGAATGGAATTTTAAATATATTTAACAAATGTGAAAGAAAACACATTTTAAAGAAACTAAGATGTTAATCTGGTGGGAAGCACCTCACTACTGTTTGAATTTTTAGTTATATTTTATCACTGACGGACTATGTGATGTTAATTTATATAGGCTTTTGTACAATAATTCATAATGTTGAAGAACTCACATTACGTCCTTATTTTTAGAGTGACACATAAAATGAGATGAAAATCGATATAATGCACGATATCAATCTTGTTGTTGCATTGTCGCACTTCTTATTTTCTAAAGCATCAGATACACTATTTACATCTCACTCTACCTCATTATAAATTTTTAAGGCAAGTCACCCATTCTGCAAAGCTTATTCTTTAGCAAAAGTAACATTGAGACCTGTTAAAGCTAAAGATATAAAATAAAATATTTCATTCACAAGATATATGATGATATTTGTGGATTAATTAATCCAGAATGCGGATCATTCAAGTATTTTATGGTACTGGATTATATTTTGACATACGAGTCACATGTCACTTTACTGTCCACAAGACATTATGCATGCAAAACTCTTAGCACAATGTGTCTTAGGGCTCACCACCCTAATCACAATATCACATTATTACATCAAAAGCATATGATGATTATTGCATATATATTAGGATCAATGTAAAGCATCTTGGTACCCATGTGCTATACAAAATGGTCTCGCAGAGGCCACCATTTAAAGAAAATATATGGATGCGCACCAACATGCCTATATCTGCATGGGGTTTATGCAATACTGCATGCATCTTAACTTATTCGTTCTAGACCCACTGTTCACAGTCATTTTCTATGTACCAGTTGGTAACTGGATATAGCCTGATAACATTTACGCATCTTTTTTTTGTGCAATATATGTGCCTATTGCGCCCCCACAGCGCACTAAAATGGGTCCTCAGAAACGATTTGATATTTATATTGGATATGAATCTCCAACAATTATCCGCAACTTAGAACCTTTGGCAGGCGACCTATTTACCGCTAGATTTGCGGGTTGTCACTTAAATGAGACAGTCTTCCCATCGTTAGGGGGAGATAAGAAAAAGAATTTTCTGTGGGAACGACAGGAAGTATCGTGGTCGATTCTTACTTTGTCTCATTTGATCCCCAAAACTTCACAATGAAAAAGTGATGTAAAATAATAAATCTTCAGAACGTAACGGATTCGATCCTTGATTCGTTCATTGATATTGCTAAAGTGACAAGGTCTTACATATAAGCTGCAAATGTGCCTGCAAGGTTAAAAGTCCTCAATAAGGGGCACAACACCATAGAAAAGGTGTTGCAACCATACTTGGTGGAAGTGTGGTTGAGGCCGTGGCTCCCAAAAGGAAAAGGGGGAGGTCACCTGGTTCGATTGACACCACCCAAAGGAAAGAATGGTAGGTGTGGCACAATTAAATATATCGATCATCAATATCGAAATACATCTCATGAGATTATCTCTGCTTATAGTTATGTCCAAGAATCATTACTGGAGGACGCTCCGATGTTCAATATGATTCCAAAGAATGAAAAATCTCTATTAATTATGAGAGTGCAAATGAGTCGATGGACAGACATTGCACACAGACTAGTGATGTATTTATTTACTATGTTGCTCAAGAAAATATAGAGCACAATAAAATCGAACCAAGCTCAGTTGTAGAATATCAACAAGAGCAAACTGGCCTAAATACAAGAATCAATCCAGGTAGAACTTGATTTTCTGACAAAGTTATAGGTATTTGGTCCGGTAGTGCTAGCCCAACCAAGTGTAAAGCCTATAGGACATAAATAACTCTTTGTCATAAAGCGTAATGAGAAATATATGGTCCTGATATAGAAAACTTGTCTTATAGCACAAGGTTTCTCACAAATCTCTGGAATTGATTATGAGGAGACATACTCTCCTATTATAGATGTTATAACATTCTACTACTTAATTAGCGTAGTAGCATCCGAATGATTGAAAATGCAGCTTATGAATATGGTTACTGTATATCTCAATGAGGATCTTAATTCAGAGATATATATGAAAGTATCTGATGACCTTCTATTAACCAAGTCAAGTGACTACTTGATTGGGAAATGTTACAACAACAAAAAACAATGCCCCTTCGTATTTATAAAAAAAAACGAGTTTTGGGTTTGCAATTATGATACTTATGTTGATGGATGAACATAGGTACTCTTAATGTAATAAGAGAAATCCTGAAACTAATTAAAATTATTGTGATAAAGGATCTTGGGAAAACTCAACTTTATTGAGTTTGTGGATACTTATCCACCAGTCTGCATATGTCCAAAAGATGTTCAGACGATTTAATATAGACAAAATGCATTCTGTTAGCACTCTCATGATCGGCCGATGTTTGGATTTAAAGAACGATCCATTTCTTCCAAAGCAAAATGATGAAGAGATATTGGGAACTGAAATTCCTTGTATAAGTGCAATAAGCGCATTATTGTACTAATGTATTCGGTCATAGATTACTATCTCAATGCACATGAGTTTATTACAGGACCAACATAATATCTTTGAAATAGTGTCAAGAATGTACTTTGATACTTAAAAGAAATCATTGATATGGGCATGTTATTTACTATATAGATGTTGAAAGGGACTGCAGATGAAATTGCAACCCTTAAGAAAATATTGAATGCTATCCTACACACTTATACACCAAATAATATGTTATTTGGTCCTACTAATATTGGTTATATCTTAATCACATGAACGTTCCCAAACTGATTATATATTTACCATGAGAAACATGGTGATATCTTGGGCATCGATTAAGAAAAGTTTGATAGCTATCTCCTTAAGCTATCTAGAGATTAGTAGCTTACACGAAGTAATTTGTGAGTGTCTTTAGTAAAATCTCATCACACATTCAAGGAATCAGTGGCTTAAGTTTTACCACTGAAGATCCTTTATGTATATACAAAAATATATTGCATGCATTGAACAGATGAATTTGTGTTATATAGCTGATAATATAAATTATATATCACATAAGTTTTCCTATAGCATGCGACAACAATCTTTGCTCAAGATTCAGACAATTTAAGTAAGCTCTAAAGAAAATGTGGCCAAGTTATTTACATAATCATTGTCAAAGATAACTTTGAGAAACATCTTAAAGAAATTGAGATGTGTAAATTTTCTAAGCTCACTTGATAGATGTACCTATCAGTTGAGAGGTGTAGACTTCAGGGGGAGTCTTAACATAGGTGCGTTGCAACTCGTTTTTCCTTCGACCAAGGTTTATTTTTCTTATATGAATGTTACTTGGCAAGGTTCGAGGCAACTTTCATGCACCATCCATCCTTTTGATTTGGCACAAGGGGGAGTGTTAAAGGAAATTACATTTATGTGCCTTCATCAAAAGTATTTACTAGAAGGATAGTTTAGTCATTTCATTATTTATCACATATTATGTAAACCCTAATTTGTAACATATATAAATGGATCTCATTAATGAGATATAGTGAAAAATCTCCTGGCTTGGTACGCCCCCAGATGTAACCTTTCAGGTGAACTGAGTCAACAAATTCTGTGTTCTTCGTTTTACTTTTTCGATTATCCTTAAACAGTATCAAAATATTGAGATCCACCTTGACACAATTGGACCCACAATTCACCATATAAATACTAAGTTATTTAATTAAAATAAAATGTATTTACGTGAGAGCGAAAAAAAATGACTAGAATTTGGAATAAATCCAATATCAACTAATCATCGAAACAAATCAAAACTATTTGTTTTCATTTCAAAAAAGAAAAAGAAAAAAAGAAATCAAAACTATTTGTTTTATTTGCAACCCTACTTGGAAATAAACCTCACGATTACGTCGGTGTCGAATATTCCGGCGCACAGCTGTCATGGCAGACAACCGTATGGTGCCGGCGGATCATTCTTCTCCACCCCAAGCCACTTCTTCTGGCACTCGCCTCTATCTCCAACATTGCAGAAAAAGACAAAAGGTTGTCTCTTCCGAAATTCAAACCCTAAAGCCTGATTCGATTCCCGAATTCAGTTTTTATGCTCGTGGCTGTACGAATTCATTTGTCCAAAGGGAAGCCAGAAGCCTTGGGAAGCGGCGCAGGACTCACTGCCAACGGAAGTGGACATATTCTGCTCATGATGTTTCCAAATATAACGGTAACATGCTCAAAATCACTGTTTATAATCACTGAAATTGGGCAACTATTTATAGCATAATTGTGATTTATCTGGTGCTGTTTTGAATAACTGAAATGCTTTTCTTAATTTTAACGTTTGCAATGCCTGGTTCTTGCTGCAGTTCTGGTTCAAGATATTATATATTATATTCCTTCTTTTTTCTTTGAACGTTGGAAATGGAATTTTGAGAAACAAACTTAATGAATTATACTGAAGAATATTTCTCCAACTGGCTTCGATTTTAACTGATTCCATGTTTTTGGTTGATTTAGATTTATCAAAGGGCAGGCTCTTCATTTTGATTTTGGATTTCTACTTTAATGGTTCAAAATGAATGTTGAGGGATCATTTACGTGGACAAATGGATATTTTGTGTTTGAAGAAGACTTAGATTAGACTAATTGTGTCCATCTGTACTTTTCAATGTAATCAGACTTTATTTCTCTTGGAATTCGTCCCTTTGAGGAACAGCCTATGTTAACAAAGAGACATGTGTATTTTGTTCGTCTTAGTGGTCCTCTTTACTGTTGCAGACAGATTTGTTATTGTATCATATAGCATACTTGGTGTTGAAAATGCAACAAGACATCCTGAATTGTACAGAGGGGTTTCACCGAAGCATTTGGATTGGGAGTATAGGAAAAAGCTTCTGTGTAAGGAAATCAAGGGTTACCAAGCGAGTATTTTGTGTTTCCAGGCAAGTTTCAGTCCTTCCTGCGACATTTAGTGTTTGTTTGATCAAAGATGAAGCTCATCCATTTGTTGTGTCATGTACTATAAACCAATAGTAACTTTAATCAACAATATTAAGCAGACTTATTTATAACCCCCAACTTCAGTTCAAAAATTTTGTTGGTAATTGCAAATTTCTTGTTTATCTGCAAGCATTTTTATAAGAAAACAATTGTTTCTTATATTCCATGAATCCATGTGAAAATCCCCAGGGGCTTGATGTGATATTGATTTTGACTTTAAATTTTGGTTTTGGTTTCTTGCTGTGCTAGATATTGCAGACAATGCTTAAATATTTTTTTATCATCGCATAGGTAGATCATAAAGAAACATCATTATATTCTCCCCAAGTTTTGATTGATCTGAAGTACTTACTCGTCAAGTAGCTGCATTGCTATATTTAACCTCTTGTGCTTGCAGGAAGTTGATCACTTCAATGATATTGATAAAATTCTTCAGAAAGATGGCTTCAGAGGTGTGAACAAGGTTTGTGCAGAATTGTGTCTTTATTTTGCTTCCTTAGAGTTAGATCCTAAAAATCAAGATTTTGACAATTGGTCTGTTGGGTCACAAGGCTCGTGCTGGTGAATCACATGATGGATGTGCCATATTCTGGAAAAAAAAGCTGTAAGACATTTTTTCTTCGTCATCCTTCTTCATCAGTTCTTTGTAGCCTGTCGTCCTTGTTCTTGTCCTGATCCTCTGAATCACTGGACAAAATATTGTGATTAAATTAGATAAATGATTTTTTATCAAATAAAGTTGGCAAAGTATTCTTAAGTTGTTGTATTTACTGGTTATGCATAGCCTGATTCGTGCTAGAATTCTGAAATTTGGCCCTTTATATTTTTTGGTACTTACTATTGACTTGGAAGATATTCTCTCTTCAAAATTCTTTGAAATTCTGTTCTTCAATTTTTTGGTGTAGCTACCATGAAGGTGATAACTCATATTTCCTATCAGCGGGTTGCCATTGCAGGTTTACTCTGTTGCATGAAGAGAACATAGAGTTCCAGAGGTTTGGCCTTCGCAACAATGTTGCTCAATTTTGTGTTTTGAAGGTATGCTAATCTATGAAGTTGGTGCTCTGGGGTTGCTTATACCTCATTTGAAGCTTCAGTAACAAATTTAAGGGATGTAATTACACATGAATATGCATTTGGTTTGTGAATGTAAACCACGTCCCAAACCACCAGTTGGTTTCCATTCGGGTCGAATTGTGGTTATTGGTAACGGGGAATTTCACTCAATTGTCAAACCCTTGTTCCTCACTTATTGTTTACTGAATGAAGCTATTACATGACTCTGGAAAACATGCCTACGAGCAGAGCTGTAATTGCAGTATTGCACTATGTCAATTTTTGGTAACTATTTTGGTTTGAAGTTGTGGGGAACCAGTAAAGAGCAAGACCAGTGTACAGGAATAAGCTGTGAATAAGAGTACAGCTCTTCGTGATTTAGATTTGATCTTATGGATTGGTTAGAGAAAACTAATGATGGGGCCTGATTAGTAATTAGTACCATT
Organism: Prunella vulgaris; assembly: GCA_026898435.1. Lineage (NCBI taxonomy): Eukaryota > Viridiplantae > Streptophyta > Magnoliopsida > Lamiales > Lamiaceae > Prunella > Prunella vulgaris. The sequence continues at coordinate 2,237,115 of JAPKLY010000001.1, forward strand.
GACGCGCAAGATTCTCAATCAACAACTTTAGTCTTATTTCGTTTTGATTGAGCTTTGCCTCTTGGTGATTCTAATAATCAGGTGTTGTAGATCGATGTAGGTGTGTTTAATGGAACTGAGCAAACTCTATTAAACCCAAAAAATTGAGGTGCTCTGTTTCTACTAATTACTTATAAAATATATTAATTATGTTCAGTAAATTGCCAACATTTCTATGTTTAAATGAAAATACAAGTACCTAGTCGTAAACCTAAATGTATATATATCAGAAAATAAAAATTAAATAAATTATAAATATTTAGGGGGTGTTCAGATTTTGAAATCTAAAACTCATTCTAGTTTGGGTTTTAAAAGTAGAATTTTAAAATCCTAACTCTAAACCCCTATAAATTACCTATGAAATGTTTCAATTAACTATTATTATATTTTTTATTCCACCCAATATCTATTCTACTTTCGTTCTCTTACATCACAAACTTAAAACCTACTCTACTTAAATCCAAAAAGAACACAGATTTTAAAAGTCCTTACATTTAAAAATCACTAGTTTTCAAAATAGGTTTCTAAAATCACTTAAAACCCAAAAAGAATATCCCCTTAGGAATTTTATAAAAATGTTAAATTGTTCAACATGTTTTAAACAGTTAATAACATTAGATTTTGCTAATTTTGATGCAAACTGATATTATTTGGTTTTGGTAAATTATGATTATTACATTTACTAATTAACAAATTAGAATTATACTGAGACAGTGAGATGTTAGTATTAAAGCATTAAAAACATAAGACACAACAGTAAACCATCATAAAAATGTAAAAGAAACATATCTAGAATGTCAAAAAGTGATGAAGGTTGCATCTTAAAGTTTTAAATAGAGTGTTAAAACTTAAAATGGAATGATACTAAGTGTTCCTAAATGGTTGGACAAAAAATCGAAAACAAGAATTATATATTAACATACAATAAGTATTACTACCGATTAATTTAAGATAATTACTGGCATGAATTAGTTTATACATTATCTTTGGGTGTAGCTGAACCTGATTTTTCTACCTGTGTTCTTTTAACTAAGAAACTGATCAAGCTGACTTTTCTGATTCAGTTTCACTATGTGCCAAAGTTTGGTTTCTGTTCTGTTTGCGTTGTTTCTGATATGTTAATAACCCTAACGCTTGTTTATATATTTTTTTATGATGATTGACAGCACATGATTATATATGTTTTTTCTTCAGTAAGAAGATTCTTTACTGTTTTTCAAGTCATTTTTCCCCCTTAAAACCTTGCTCTGAGAAGCAAATGTCAAAGGTGGCATGGCAGATCAATAATCAATTTATTGTTTCTTGAAATCACAGAAGTCTTGCTATAACATTATTTTTCTGTATTCTGTTTTGAACAGAAAATGTGTATTGTATAAGCTAGACAAACTGGGTCCTATACGAGGCTCTTTGTGCACAAGACCTGGAAACTTAGTTCTATATACTCCTACTGGGAACTTCAATGCTACCAGAGCCCATTGAATGGAAGCCAATATGGAGACACACACCCTACTTTCTTAACTACAAGAGCAACAACACGATTTGAAACAATATATAAGTGTAAACAGTCTAAACTGTGTTTTGGTGTTGAACAATGCTTTTGTGAGCTTGCGTTTGCTGATGAGGCTCGACCCACATGATTTCAACCCGTTTATTTATTTATTTCAATAATCTTTGTAGAAATCTGATGTTGTACATCAACTATTTGTTCGTTAAATTAAATTCGAGGTCATTTATTACCTATTTGATTTGGATATGGGATTTGTTTCAATGTGGATATCAAATTAAAATCGAGATTATC